>CAICTM010001993.1:0-19762 GCA_903772945.1 Seminavis robusta
GAGGATTAAGAAGCTATGAAAACTAATAAACGAGAGAGATCCACAACCAAAGATCGTAGATCTGAACTCCCGCGGGAGACTGTAGAGTGTGTAGAGTAGGTTGCGGTAGCAATCCTACTCACCCACGATCCAAAAACGGAACGCGTGGAAGATTCGTCTAGCAATGTTTCTAGTAGCGTGGAAGTACTCCACGCTGGCTAAATATCTAGAGCGATGTTTCATCATCAACTAGTATGACTAGAGCGGTCATTGAAACCCTGTCTCAATGACTATTCACGAGAGACTCAGTCATGAGTCGAACTCAACCCTATCTAGGATCGAGTCGCAATAAGGCTAAGAGCCGTGTATTGCATTCGCCCCCTGACAAGGGTCACGAAGGCACGCAATCAGTCGGACAAGGAGAACATATGAATTAAAGTGCGGGCACTCTCCGGAGATTGGATGTAACATGTGCGTCGCACGATGGCAATCCTACAGGGGATCATGCCTTGTATGGGTGTAAATACCTTATGTTCCAAGTCTGGTAGACTGTGCCGCTACTTGGCGGTAGATGTGGAGCCGTACAGTGCCATTGTTATTGACTCGGTCTGTGTGGTAAGGACCTTTGTGCGTGGCTGACCGTACTAACGTTCTGATACTGATGAATCATCATAGTATCTTGACATGGTGTTGATGAGGAGACGTGCCGTGTTCTCCTTATCGGTGTTTTTCTGGATAAGTCGTTGGGACGTTCCTTAATGTATTTCCGGTTTGCTTTGAAACCGATGTGGTGAGTCTTGTCACGATTGACGCGCGTGAACTTGCGACGAAGTCCATGTTCATCCCGGAGAGTCTTTCGACCTCTACGCGGGACTCACGTTCTCTGTCCATGAACGACCGGTCATGGATACTGGTAACCCACGTCTGTTTTCAGAACGATGGTTACTCGTCTGCTGTTTTGGAGCAGCCCTTGGTAGTTCATTTCCAATGAATCTACGAAGTCCTTCCTGTTGGTAGGGAGAGCGATAGCTGGATCGCATCTATTATCTTTTTTGGTTAAGGGTTGGCCTCCTTCTCGAGACAGTCCAATGTCTAGAATCTCAGTTCTTCCTTTCGAGGAAGGCCTTGGTAGTGTTGATTTCAATCCCGACTTCATGAAGTCTTTGGAAAAGGTCATCCTACTATTCAACGCGATCTGCAGATCGACGTCCGTTAGGATGAGTGATCATCAATGTATGCACGGACATTTTCTAAGTCATGCAGGCGTGTTTTCATCTTCCTTTGGAAGATGTCGGGACTATACTAGGCCATTGGCACCTCTGGTACTGTAGCTTTCCCTTCTCGCGAGTGCAATCGGTATAGTGTTGCCTCGAGTGAATTGGACAGCTCGACTGTGGTCAGTGGTCCCGTGTTCAGGTCTAGTACTCAGTAGCCGCACGTTGAATCTATTTTGGGTTCAAGGCATGTCTTGTATTTTTGGGATAGGATAAGGCTTCGGCTTGATCCGTTTGCTCGGTTCCCGAAAAATCAGAGATGAATCGTAACAGATCCTACTTTCTTGGGAAAGATACAGAGTTTGGTGCCGCCCACTGGAACGATTTACCTTCTTGAGTACTCCTGCTTTCGCAGAGACGTTCAACCTCTTTTAAAGAGTGTTGGTATGACCCGATGGGAGTAGGGTGAGCACTAGTTTAATAGGATTTAGCGTCGGGCAGAAGTTCTTACTCTCGTAGTCGTCCATTCGCAAACTCTCCCAAAGTGATCCTCGAATGGGTGAAGCACTTGGTTGAAAAGGCATGAGGCAGTTCTTGCTCTTCCTTATTTCAACGAGTCTTGACTCTGGCACATCTGCTTAGAGTCAGTTTGTTCGTATGTTGTATCAGAATCTTCTTGAGACTGTCTGCAGTTGTCGCTGACAGCTGCAGGATCGGGAATGGAGAAGTTCTCCCTTTTTATTGTTATTGCCGTCTTTCGCAGGGAAAAATGTGCGGTTCCACCCCAATGACAATGTAGTGAAATCAAACTTGATTCTTAGGTCGCAGAGAGTGTCGTGACCTATGATCACGTCTTGCGCCCCCAAGTTCTTGGTAACGTGTAAATCCCATTCGATAATTCTATCATCGTGGAACTCAGGAATCACGAGTGTGCCCTTACACTTCGTGCGGGGTTTCGATTCCTTCATAGAAGCAGTCCGTAATGTTTGGACGCCCCCATGATTCTTCATGAGTAAACTCTTAGCATGAGTTTGAGTAATTAAAGTTCCGGATGCTCCTGTTACCAGTAAGCAACAGAGGTGTAACGGGTTTTTGTTCCCCTTTCTCTCGTCTGTTAAATCTTACATAGACGATAGTTTCGAAGGTCTCGTTTGTCTTGCGACGTTGATGAGTTGATTGGCCATGGCCGAAGCTAACGATGCTGAACAGATCGTCAAGGTCTAGTTGAGTAGTTTTGCTGGGCAATTATCTAATTTGCGGTAGACTTCATTAGTTGCAACAAATCTTGTTTACTATTAAGTGAGATATCTTCATCACTAGGTATGAGAAATCGGAACAGATGGTTCCGTTAATCATCATCCTGGCCTAATCCTCAGACGGAGATCTCTCCGTTCGAATGATTGAAGTCGAATTCGGCAAGCGCCTTGTCAACAACAGCCATTTTCTTGTCCAACATGTTGATGGATCCAACAGAGGAGTCGTCTTCGTTGTCGGAGTTGTCAGACTTGCGCTTGGAAACATGGTTGCATTCGCTTTTCTTCTTGCGATCAGCCTTGACCGCAGCGTTGGAACCTTTCTTCATGAGGACAGAGAGTTTCTTCTTGGTGTAAGTCTTGGCGTCGTCGGACCTGCGTTTCCAAGTCTTTCTTGTTGTACCTGGCTTGTTATCGTTGTCAGACGAGGAATGAGACTTTGCCTTGAGCTTCTTCAAAGTCATGCAGTCAGCAGTGTTGTGAGTGGTGGACTCGTGGTAGTCGCTCTATTTTTCTTCGTTCTTGGAAGAGTGGTCCTTGTTGCGAGTAAACTTGTACTTCTTGCTGTGTTCTTCTTCGTAGGAGCTTGCTTGCCATCACCGCCCTTGTCAAAGTCCTCGGAGGATTCCATCCGTTCGCAGAATCCAATGGTTTCTCCGATGTGAGCTGAGAAAGGATCGAAGTCGTGTTCGTCCATCTTCTTCCACCACGAGCGTGGAATTCCATGACAAACAATGTCAATGACTCCGTCATGGTTCAACGTTTGGTTGGGTCCCAAAGGTGGTAGACGAGGAATTTCATCGGTGTTCATCCGACTGAGGTTGTTGACATAAGCCCGAGTAGACATTTCAGCAGGCTTACGCATCTTGCGGCGAATGAAGCGTTTCTGCTTTTCAAGAGCCTTGTAGGGACAGACCGCCTCGATACAGGCATTTATGCAAACGTAATGTCAGTGTAGTCCAAAGCAGGCTGAGCTGCTCCGTTCCAGGCAGCCTGGAAAAGTGCTTGGAAAGTGGCTTCGTCTTCACCACCGCGTATGTCGCGTGGAGGAATGCCGTTGACTGGAATCTGGCGCCAAGCATTCCAACGTACTTAACGGTGGCCTGCACAGCTAAATTCGTAACTGCTCTTGGCAGAGCTAGAAATCATCTCCTTGAGGAGGTAATGTTTGTCGGTAGGCGTAGCAATGGCGAGCCCAATGAAGACTTTCTCCATGCATCCAGCCCACTTGATGGTCTGACGTGGAGTCTCAGATCCATTGATGAAGAGCCTCATAACTTTCATTCTCTCAAACTCAAAACACTCGAAAGATCTTTACACTAGCTTTTAGCGTAGTGCACTTGTTCGGCTAGGTCGAATTTGTTTCCCCACATCTGCTTGACCCAGATCGTTAATATTGTCGTGGCTCTCTCCCGAACACCTTTGCCCATCAGTTTGTTTGCTGGGAGGGTATCCGAATTATCGACAACAGTAGCAAGTGTTTCAAAGTCGTCAAACATGTGTGTCTTGCCGAAAGGATTACACATCATGGCGAGGAGTTTGTCATCATTCTTCAAGCTTGAAACACAAGCACCATAGCGTCGCAACTCACTTGGGATTCGCTGGAATAGTTTCTGTGGAATCTTATGGAGTTTCGCGACTTTGATTGTCCTCAAACCAATCCTCTCAGTGGTGGAAGGAAGGTAATGTCCTTCCGCGTCATCTTTGGGTTCATCAAACTGGGGAGAGCCATCAAACTTGGTGGGGTACCAACTTGCAGTGCCATTCCACTTTTCAGTGTCATTGGTAGCTTTGCTTCGGCGAGTCTCTGGCACCCAAACCACCTTGGAGTAACAATAAGAAGCAAACACACGGTATGTCCCATAGGCAGTATAGGAATTGGCACCATAGTGGTCCGACTGGACAAAGCAAACAAGCTTCAACATGGGGAATTCCACCGCAAGGGTTTGTGCCATGACATGGTACTTAGAATCCTCCACCTCCGGACATGTATCGTCAACAATGCAATAGTGGTGAAGGTTCCACCGAGCTTGGATAAACGAAGCGTAGAACAAAGCTTCTCCTCCGGCCCTTGTATGGTTGGACATGCAAAAGGCCCTGGGTATCCGGCCAGCAGCAGAGAGTGTGTCCGTGAACTTCTTCCATCTCCCCTTCGATTTCTTGTTGGCCAACCACTTGGCGGTTTCCTCGGCTTGTTTTCGAATAGCCTGACAAGCATCAAACTCGTCAACCACTACCTTGTCCTTGTAGCGTTTCCTTTGACCGGTGGCATGCGAAAAAGCCAACTGAATCTCATGCATGGCACAGTAGGCATTTTCTCCACTCAGGTTGCGGCCCACCAATAGCGCCGTGTTGGTAGTGTCATTCATGGCCTTGTAGATCATTCGGTCCTCAATACCAAAAGCTTTGAGAATATCCATGATCTGATTCGTGGTGGGCTCTCCCTTCTTGTCTTTAGATTCCGCCAGTGCAACGGGAATTCTTAGATAGACACCCCTTTTGGGGTTGTAAAAGAAGATCGTCACTCCAAGTATTTCCTTCTTGTTAGAGTCCCAAACGTCATGAGCGACAGTAAGGAAAGACTTATGACAACCAAAGGTTTTCATATAGTACTGGTCCGTCTCTCCTAGATGCATTCCAACCGCAGCCATGAAAGTTTGGTAATCCTTGGCTCTGTAGTTTGTATGGGCCATGCGTCCCATCAAGCCATTGTTGGGACATTTCAGAAGAGCCGCTCCATTCTGCATGGCATAGATCATCATGTCTCTGAATTCAGGACATGCTTTGTGGTCCGTCAAAACACGAAGAGGAATGTTGTTATTTGTAGCATACCGATGCTGTTTTTCTTGAAATATTGCAAAACTCTACTCATTTCATGAACCATAGACCTTGGCTCGGAAAGGGTACTATGACTGATTGTGCTTGAATGTTGTTGCGGTACTTCCTGGGGAACAGGAGGAGCTGCCATTGGACCGAAAGCAACAGCCGCCACCGATCGATTGGCAAATGTGTCGTAACGGAATCCATCTTTTTCCTTTTGGATTGCTTGCCACATTGGTAAGTGTTGTCCTCGAAGGTGTTTGCCAGGATTGCCAGTGCCATCGAATCCACCTGATCCTGATTTCTTGTAGGTTGGCCGGAATAGACATTTGGAAAGTGACTTGCTGGTATCCTCGAGGCATGAACGACACGCCACATATTGCTTCCCCGAAAGAATTCCTTGATGGATCTTTTGGTAGGCCGAATCATCCAAAGGTTGAAGGTTTTCCAAGTGTTTGGCGTCGGGAATGTCGACACTGTAGTAACATTGCCAAACGCCAGAACGGCCGGGTGGCTTGCGACTGAGCGTGGGAATACTCTTGGCTTCCACGTACTGTGCAGTCAAATCAGTTCCCATTGCCGCGGCCATGGTATCATCGGCAGCTGCAGCTTCTTCGATATCATCTTCTTCTTCTTGTTCCGGTTCTTCCAATTCACCGGCTCCATTGACAGCTTCCTCAAGCTCTTCCTGTGACAAGATGTCATCATCCTCCACATCAGATACAGCCATGGTAACAACAGAAGAGACAACAGCACAGAAGAAAAGAGTGGCTAGAGTCAACAGTGGCTTCAAAGCTTCAATGAACAAGCTCAAAGCTTCAATGAACAAGCTCAAAGTGAGAAAATGGGAAATTTATGGGGCTGCGAGTTGGCGAAATACTCACTCGGTACTCACAAAATACTCACCGAGTACTCACTGGTACTCACTTCGAAGTACTCACCGAAGGACTCACCGAAGACTCAAAAAGTACTCAGAATCCGGAGTCATGTGAGTACGGGTATTGAGTATTACTCACATTTTCGAGGGTCAGGTGAGTATGGGTATTGAGTATACTCAGTACTCAATACCCGTACTCACATCGAGTACACGCAGCGTGTATTTCATGTGAGTCCCACACCCTGACTCACAGAGTCTCACAGCGAACGCTACTCAGAGTACACACGATTCCTCTTTCCAAGGATATAACACTCTCCAAAGATTGCTTTGTGTGTTCTTCTTCTGTGTTCTTATCATCTCGTGGCTTCTCTTTTAGCTTATGGACCCAGTCGTCTTGAGTATGGCTGAGCTTATGGCTTCATCTTTGCAAATAAATCAATTTAATTAAGCATTGTCAATTGGGGTTCGACCTGTCTTCGCGGTCATCATTAAATTTTTATTTTTGGAAAGGAGCACTGTAGGTGGTCAAATAATTTGACACTGTTATGCTTTTCTTGTATCTTCAATCTGTTCCATCATGTCTTGATGAAGCTTGCAGATGCCAGTCCAGGACGGATCCCAAGTCATGAACTAACTTTTACACTGGTATCCATCACACTTCACACCTCACATCCCAACCACAAAAGGACAATTCGACAGGAAAAAGACTGAGAAAAAGTTTGACAATGGCGGAAGAATCGACGGCCACTTTAGGCACTGAGCACAACGGTTTCTTGAAGACGCTACGTGCATTGGATGGGTATCGCAAAGTTGCCCCTCAAGATTTCGTTCGAGCCGAGGCAACGGAAAAGTCGCGGGAAGACAGGACCAACTCCAATGTGGATCTCTTTACGCTCCCCGATGGAAGCGACAAGGAGATTGCCGTCTGTCACATTTCCAGCATTATGCCTCTGAACTTTGCACCCTTTCGTCCCTGGAGGACCACGCATGAAGATGTGGCCGTGATTGCCATGGCGGTGGCGCATTTGAACTCTGGCGACGGATCGATTGTCCCGGAAGTGGAGGGACTCAATGACAGATGCAATGTCCGCTTCACGGCCGAAATGACAGACTCCATGTTCCAAGGAGGTCAAGTGGTGAACCAAGTGGTAGATCAAGTCAATCGAGAACCATCTTCTGAGAAACCCATTCCCTGTGCCTTTTTGGGTGCCTACAGCAGCGCCGTATCCGTCCCCATGTCCATTGTGACGGGCTTGTTTGGATACCCACAGGTATCGGGCTTTAGTACTAGCCCGGAGCTAGACGACTCCAGTCAGTATCCCATGTTTGCCAGGTCCATCCCAGGAGATGATGGCAATGCCGTTCCGGTCATTATCTATCTGACCACAGTCTTGAAGCTAGAGCATGTCGCCGTGGTCAATGTCAATGACGCATACGGGAATGCCTATGGTAAGTTTAGAAGAGTTTCGTCTCCATTTTTCATTTATTGGCACTCGTCTCATCCTAATCAATCCCCTGCTCGACCTGTACCGTATGTTCATCAAAACAGTGGAAGGCCTCCGAAAAGCTCGAGACGAATATGCCCCGGACTTGACTATTCAGCAAATCCCGCTGGATGGGGCCGAGGACAAAGAGGTGGCCGCAAAGGCAGCCGTTCAGAGTTTGAAAGTGCTCGAGTACCGATACATCTTTATGCTGGCTTACAGCACAGACATGTTTGATGCTGTCATTCTAGAGGCATACAACGAAGGCATGGCTGGGACAGGCAAGCATAACTGGATGTTTGCTGATTCCTTTAGTGGTTCCACTGCCAGGAGGACTTTTGAGCCAGGTTCTCCTCTTAGCCTTGCGTATCAAGGTACCGGCTACTTTCAAGTAACCGCAGGCATTCGTGGAAGGACGATCCAGTACGACAAGTTCCGATCCAAAGCAGCAGCACTCAACAACCCGGACGATATGGACTACGTTGCTTCGTTGCTCCCAGGGTTTGGACCAGAAAAACCTTTTGTTGACGATCCAACCTTTTTGAATCCAATTGCCGGTGCTTCTGGACCCTTCATGTACGATGCAACAATTGCTGTAGGACTCGCAGCATGCAAGGCGAGTGAATCCCACGGCCTCAACTTTACAGGGCGGCAACACTTTGACAGCCTCTTGGGTACTCAGTATTTGGGCGCAACAGGTCGTGTCGACTTTGATCCAGTGACCGGAACCCGAGATCCGTCCACGGCAACGTACAGGCTTGTGAATCTAATCCAGACCCCCAAGGTGGACCGTGAATCTGGCGTGGAAGCCATTGGTTTCAACGACAGTCTTTCAAGCGTTTTCCAGGATGGCAACTGGACCGAGATCCAACCTTATGTTTTCAATGACAATACCACGAATGTCCAGCCCGATCTGCCACCGCCCCCGGTCATTGCGGAAAGCGGCAACGATAATCTTGCTCTTGCCATTGCTATTCCCGTCACAGTTGCGTTGATTCTGGCCGTCATTGTGTTTCTGTTCTACGAAAACAAGCGTAAGAAGAGCGATGCCATGTTCGTAATCAAGGAAGACGAACTCAAGTTCTCTGATCCTCCCGAGATCATCGGACGAGGTACATTCGGCGTGGTACTTCTGGCTGAACTGAAGGGTACTGAAGTGGCTGTGAAGCGTGTGCTTCCACCACTAAAATCATCCAAGATTAGTTCTCAGTTCGGCAGTAAAGTCGGAAAGAGCTCAATGACGGAAAAATTCGAAATGAGCACTAATGAAATTTCCATGAGCAGAGAGTCTGGCATCAGCCACATGTCGGGGCAATCTTCTGCCAGTACCGGTACCGGCACTGCAGGAGACGCGGGATCATGGCACAAGATGAAAAAGGATTTCCTGAAAGAGATACAGCTGCTGGCGAAACTTAGGCATCCCTGTATCACGCTGACATTGGGTAAGTTTGTCTCGCAGTTGCCTCTCGGCACACTTTGGCTTTAAAAATGCAGGAGGCCCGCACTGACCAAAACCTGTTGCCATTTCATTTCAAAGGAGCGGTCACTGCAGGGGAACCCATGCTTATCATGGAGGTGAGTGTTGCGTTGACTACACTGGTGATTATCCCGGCATCGGGTTGCTCACCGTTTCTCTTGGCAACATAGTACATGGACCATGGGTCCCTGTATGATATTCTCCACAATGAAACAATGGCCCTCGACGGTGACATGGTTTTGGACCTGCTGAGCGATATCACTCGAGGTGTGCGATTCCTTCATGCTTCAGACCCGCCATTGATACACGGAGATTTGAAGTCAAGCAACTGCCTAGTAGACAGCCGCATGCGGGCTAAGATCTGTGACTTTGGACTGAGTCAGAAGAAGCAACTTGGTGGAACTGGCACTCCAGCATGGATGGCCCCAGAAGTGAGTGGGAGTGAGAGGGCCTGGTTTAGATCGTTTCGGATGCAATGATTTCGAGTCCTCACTTTTGCTTCTGCGTCGTGCATTACTCATGATCCAATGAGAATAGTTGCTGCGTTTTGAAAGTGGCAACACTAAGGAAACTGATGTTTACAGCTTCGGAGTGTTGCTTTACGAAGTGATTAGCCGCCGAGACCCGTACGAGGGCGAAAAAGACATGAAAAAAGTCCTTCGTTTGGTAGCGGACAAAACTGTGCAGAAACGCCCTGAACCTCCTCGTCACATGCCTGAACCGATGAAGGCAGTCATGCGAGACTGTTTAGAAGACGGCCCTCACATGCGCCCATCGTTTGATGAGATTGACAACCGACTAAAACGCATGGACGTGGAAACACTGGGGTCTGTGACGTCCAAACACTCCAACAAGAAGGGTTCGAATTCGGTGTCTATTTTCGATATCTTTCCCCGCCACATTGCCGAGGCTCTCAGGGACGGGCGTACGGTCGAACCAGAGCACAAGGATTCGGTCACGTAAGTGTCACGCTAAGTCTTCACTCGTCACAACCACATCCTGTTTGAGCGCTCCACTAACGATCCCTCTACGAACGCTTTCTACAGCATCTTCTTCAGCGACATCGTGGGTTTCACGACTATTTCAACCGAGTTGGAGCCCAGGAAAGTCGCTGATATGCTCGACCGCCTCTATACGAAGTTCGACGCCCTCTCTGCCAAATGGGATGTTTTCAAGGTAAGGATATCACAGTTTGCCTTTTCTTTTCGCTAATCCATGTGGCTTACATCTCCTTACATAACACGTCGCTTCATTCGTCACTTGCCCAGGTTGAGACGATCGGGGATGGTGAGGAAATGGAACCAGTGGATTCCTTGGATTTGGTCTTGCATTGTGGCATATCTCACTCCAGCTGCGTCTCCTTCTACTATCAGCCTATATGGCCGTTACAAACCTTATCAAGGATCAACCCGATTGCCACGCCAATCGCATAGCCGAGTTCTCGAAAGAGGCCATAGTTGCTGCCAATGAAACGTACATCGATGAAGAGGCACCTGATAAAGGTTTCATCGAGATTCGTGTCGGTACGCTCTCGATAGATGGCAGCGACGCGTTGCTTGGAGCTCCACCTTGTTCTAATCATTGCTTTGCTTCTTATGCACTTTTTTCCAAAGGATTTCATTCTGGACCTGTTGTGGCCGACGTTGTAGGCACCCGCAATCCTCGCTACTGTCTTTTTGGCGACTCCGTCAATTGCGCTAGCAGAATGGAGAGCAATTCGAAGAAGAATCGCATCCATTGTTCTGATGCTTCAGCAAAACTTCTGAAGAAACAACACCCAACTTTGCCTCTCAAATCCAGAGGTTCGGTCCATATTAAAGGAAAAGGAGACATGCACACATATTGGGTAAACGAAGCAGCCGGGACCGACACTGGCGGAAACATGGCATCGAAAAAGGATGCGCTCCCTCTAGTCCTCGATTCCTCGACTCATTCAGCCACTCTAAGCAGCGTGTCAACTCACGAAGTTGCTGGTGCAGTACCTCCCGAGTCCTCGCCAGAACTAGGGGAGAATCAAGCTCTGGATCTTGAAGTTGGTGAACAACCAATGCGACAAACCGCGGGAAAAGCAGCCATTGAGATTGAGGTTTAGTTTGAACAAAAAGAGGGTCATTCCAGCCAACTTCCAAGAACCTTCATCGTCTGGCTCTTTTGCTTTATATATATATATATATGTATATTTCACTTCCTTCTTGCTGCTTGTTTGAAAGGGTCAACCTTGCTTTGTTGGCTGTACGACAGCCCAGAGGAGAATGTGTAACTTAGACTACCTGTCGCTAGCAACTACGATATCAGCGGCTGCAGGGTGGTTTGGCTGTCTTCGACCTGGCCAGTTGCTGAAACGATTCGATTCCAGGTTGTCAGTCGAGTCGATTGGCTTTCGTAGCGGTAAGCTCTGGACCTCTGTGGAAATGTCATTCGTGGAAAAATACTTAAGAGACGATACACCGAGGCAAAGGAGTCGATTTAAAGGATTTCGGAGCCGAAAGCAATCGTCTCCTATATTTAGGAGACGATTCAGTAGGAGACATTCCAATTAGGAGACGATCGTTTCAAAATAGGAGACGATCCGAAAGATTTAGGAGACAATACCATACAGTTTACATGGTACACTTAAGAGACGATCCGTTGAGAATAGGAGACGATCCGTTGAAAATAGGAGACGATTCAAGAGGAGACGAAAGATTGAAGAGACGATCCGTTTCGTCTCCTATTTTTAGGAGACGAAATCCATTAAATAGGAGACGATCAAAAGGATTTAAGAGACGATCGGTAGCACGACTCGAGTTTCCACAGAGGTCCTGATGGGACAAAGTCGGCTGTCAGTACCAGGAGGGGCTCCGCTGATGTCACGCTGATTCGGAACTTTCTTGTTGAACCTTTCGGCGAGACTCGCACGACTCGTGTTCGTTTGACTCGCGTGCGAGTCTGTGCGAGTCTAATTGCGAGTCTGTGCGAGTCTATGCGAGTGCTTGCGAGTCTCTTGCTTTGGATTACAGTTAAAGTCGCGTTTTTGTGCGAGTCTGTGCGAGTCTACGCGAGTTAAATGCAAGCTGACGCGAGTAGTACGAGTCAAGTTGCGAGTCTTGGGCTGTAATTTCCATAGGAACGAATGAAGCCTCGCCAATAGTGACGTCAGCGGAGCCCCTCCAGGTACAGTACGACTGTACTAGTACTAGCTAGCTAGCCTACCGGTACCGGTACCAGTAATACTAGTACTCTACTAGCTAGAGTAGTCGAGCATGAGGAGTCGAGTCGAGTCGGGTCGAGTCGTGTCAGTCGCGCAGAATCGAGTGACGAGTCGAGTCGAGTCGAGTCAGTCGAGTCAATATGCTTTCGGGACTCCCCGGCGTGCGGGAATGTTTTCATCCAAAATTTCAAAACCTCCACGCCTCTGCTCATCAATTTCAGGACGGAGTTGCTCAAAGCAACTGAAGGAAGAAGAAATTTCGGAGGAACGAAGTGGAGTGGAGTGACTACAGCTGGCTACGCAGCAGGCAGCAGCTCGTACGCTCGTACTCTCAGGAGTGACCTTGCCTGTCGGCAGGAGTTGAATCGGGATCTAATATCTAATCGGAAAGAAGCACCATGCATACCGGTAGCAGCCCGCCGAGCCTTAAAAACGTGGTGTCACTGTACGTGTACTTCATGCGAAGTAGCTTGCGAAGTTGAAAGTTGATGAATGAAAGAGCTTAATTCAATCGCTCCTTATCATCACGTCCAGGAAAAGGAACTTTCACCACCTGTTCCGAATCTTCCGATATGTGCCAATCGTTCGTGGACATCTCTAAAGGGAAAAACAAACAGTCGCTTCACTTACTCTTGGCTCTTGGAGTCGAACCCCAGAATGCTGAATAAAGTTGCTTGCGGGATCGGCGCTGCTCACCAGCAGGCTGCGGCCAGTATTAGCAATAACTAACGTTACGTTACGTTGCTGAATAATGGAGAATCGAATCAGATGGTTGAGTTTCACTTTTTGGCGGTGATGATAAGCAGACAATGAACGGTAAGAGAACCATCAACCAACATCGCGCATTGGTTCCCTCCAAGCTGCCGTGCTGCAAGAAATGCATATATCATACTGGCTCGTGGAGCAAGTCGCTGTGCAATAATGCGGTAACAGGCTCCTCCAGCGGAAGCTCAAGGAGACTGGTGGTAAAGCTTTTTCCATTTTCCACACTACTTACCTTAGGCTGTGTCTCCGCGCCTATGCGACTCTCAGTTGGCTGAAAGCTCCAAAGCTCCATTGGCTAGCTGATAGAGAACATCCTGGAAAAGTTTCAAAGAACGCAACCGCTGACTAAGCCAGTTGCTGATAACGATACCGCTTGCCAATTGCAGCTTACTTTTGGATCTCCTATCGGACGCCCTGGAGTTGGGAAACGGTCTCTATGGCATTTCTTTACTATGCCGATCCCGCCTCTTCGAGTTGGGATGACTTGCCGCGACCAACTGAAATAAGATATAGGATTGCTTGCACCGGTAACACATTGCTGATATTAATTTTCAGATCTCCGATGCTCCGACGGCCTCCTAATCTTTCAAATCTTCCAGGAGCATTTGATTTTTAGGTTGTAAAAACGGGCCTTTGTGCCTCGTGGTTTTGTGGGATGAAGGCGATAGAGCAATTGATATTGAAGCCAAATCGCTGGTACATTAGGTTGAATACACTTAGTGATCCCGTCTTTGAATCGATAATAGACAAAGCCCCACTGAAGACTCAGCTTCTCTGAAAGTTGGCCACGCTCACCTGGCTCTTAAGTCATTGTGTTGTCATGAAGCTTCTAAAATTTATTTTGTCATGAACTGGCGATGCAGGCGACGTTCCTTTTGGAAAGTTGGTTGTCGGCGGGTTTGGCATCCTGTCTCTTCTTACGAATCTTCAAGCTGGGACGAACTCGGAGCTTGGAGCAAAAGTGTCATGTTCTAGCTCATGTTCTGTGAATGGCCGCAGGCTCTTCAATTAGAGACTGCCTCAGAAACAGCGGCAATAATGCAGTCGGCTTCCGCCAAGAAGCAAAGGATCCACACATCACACAGTAGCACATAGCTATGAAGTATGAAGGCTTGCTGTGACAAATTATAGCTCCCACTTCCCACTTGCATTCAGTTGAGCCTTCACTCGTTTATAGCAATTTGAAGCTTCGCAGCAACCATTCGCAACCTTCTCATTGCACCATTTGTAGAGCTCACAATTCGAACAGCTGAAAAACATAAACAAGATCAGCAGCTCACAATATTTTACTCTCGCCTATTATAACCAACAACCCAACCATGCCTTACGGAGCCGCAGCATCCCGTCGTCGTCGCTCTAGCTTGTCGAGCTCCACCCATTCCAGGCGCTCGAGCATGAATAGCAGCACAAAGTCCAGCAGTATTCGTCTGAGCCGCCATGAGCAATTGTTTGATGACTCTTTGAGACAGCCGTCTATGCGCATGTCCATGCTCATGACAGCCGCCATGAACGATATGAGCAGTTCCAGCAACCATGGTGGAGAGAACAACGATCACAGCTACAGTTCCATCATTTCTGCATCAGAGACCACCATCAAGCCAACGCCAGCTGTAGCGGGCCATTTTGTAGGGCCCAATGGAGAGCTTGTGGCTGATCCTCCCAGGAGAGGACGACGGGTTCCAAGGATCTTGGGAATGAGACCCAAGTACGACGGAGACGGTCTCTTCCGCATCAAATGAGCAATGCAAGCTACCTGTACTTATCAGATCTTTGCTTAGTACCTACACTACCGTACTACCGGTATATTGTTCCAATCTTACTCTGTGACCTGTGTGGTCAATCATTCCTTACTCAAGACTTACTTCTTATCAGAAGGAACCAAGATGCGTCAAGCTGGTTTGCAATGAATGCAAGCAACTGTCAGATGCACCAACAGCATAATGGCTGACCAAGGGAGGGCCAAGTCCACTCCTTGCCTTCATCACCAAGTCAAGTCAGCTCGCAGAGCAGAGGATCAGCACAAGGCTGGCCTTCTTTCCCACTAAAAAATGTATTGTAAAAAGCTAGCTACCTACCTACCTAAGCCACACACACAACTTTAGAAATACCTTACAGTTCATTGTCTTAACACCTCTATCTTCGCTAGCAAGCTGCCTCGACACACCTCCACACCAAACTAGCTAGCTACCGGTACTTGTAGCTGGGCCTTGGTCAATGCAAAGAGCCATGCAGAACACAGATCCTGTCGGGCTTGGAGCCCGGTCGTCGATGCAGCTATCGGATCCTACATCATGATTGTGGCGGCCCGTTGTCAAAGCAGATACAGTCTCCTTTCCGAAAAAAATTCAGACACAAAAAAGCACAGCCTCGCAAGGTAAAATACAAAGATTTAATGCCACATGCAGGGGCTTCACATCTTCCTCTAGTTTTTGGCGAAGCCATTTTGTACCGTCAATACCGTTTTTTACTACAAGGGAGCCTTAAGTGTAGAAAAGATTCTGCTTTGTTTGGTGGAATACACCTTGTACACTTTGTGTGAAGCTTCTAATTCTTATTTGAAGCTTGATTTAGCTCACTTTTCTTCTTTGACATGTCACAAAAGGGTGAAAAGTTGCTTTGGAACTAAGCAGGACATCTTGGTCACTTCACTTCGCCACTTACATCACCGAACCACTTCACGCTTTTTCTGAGTATCCCGAGTTCTAAACAGCTGTAGTTATCTCTAGCTCCATTGAACCAGAGGCGAGACTACACATTGGTTCAATTCCTCTCCTAAGGCCGGTCTCTACCGGAGCCACTAAAGTAGCGACTAAGCCATATTTTGTAGTTTAGTCCATAGTTTAGTCTCTTGGGGTGGTGTCTACCCAAGCGACTAAACGTCATAATGTTGGTTCACTGACTAAAGGGAGGCTGGTTAGTCGGTGAGTGAATGTACCGACTAAAGCCTCTTTAAGAACAGCAAATCCAACAGGAAAGACTGCATGCCACCGAGTTGGATAACAAATTCCAACAGGATTACCACAGAGGTGCCTCCGTGGGAGTTCCTAGCCTCACTATTAGGCCATCGAATCAGTGCCAATAGAGGAGAGTTGCAAAGGATCGAATGAATGATAGTAGAGGTGCAAACGATCGAACGATCGAATGACACAGGTATTAATAGTAGAGGTGCAAACAATCGAATGAATGATAGTAGAGGTGCAAACGATGGAACGATTGAATGATACTATTAATACTATTAATAGTAGAGGTGCAAACTATCGAATGAATGATAGTAGAGGTGCAAACAGAGGAGAGGTGCAAACGATCGAACGATCCAATGACAGAGGAGAGGTGCATCGCAACGGTGTGTTTTGAGTCTTGTTATCTCAAAAAGTAATCACTTCTGTTAAGTCTTTGTTTGAGTCCTTTAAATCCACCATGCTGATAGAATATTGGTAGCCCACCAAGTGATCACTTTTGTTAAAGCTTTTTTGAGTCCTTTAAGTCCACTAGTGTTCCGTTTAGTCATTTGTTCCGTTTAGTCATTTGGGTAGACAGCACTAAATGACTAAAGAACTGACTAAATTGTTTAGTCCGAGATTTAGTTATCTGCTGGTAGACACCACCATTACTAAAGGATAATGACTAAATCTTGAACTAAACAACCACCTAAAGGATTCCTTTAGTCGATCCCTTAGTCGCTCAGGTAGAGACCGGCCTAAGGCCGGTCTCTACCCGAGCGACTAAAGTAGCGACTAAGCCATATTTCATAGTTTAGTCGATAGTTTAGTCTCTGGGGGTGGTGTCTACCCAAGCGACTAAACGTCGTATGGACTAAAGGCTTTAGTCAAAACGTTCGTTCACGACTAACGGGAGGCTGGTTAGTCCGTGAGCGAGCGTAAGGACTAAAGCTTGTTTAAGAACTCTTTAAGAATCAATCTTCAATCAGCCTCATTGCACAGCCTCAACAACAGAGGCAGCTACTTGCCCAACAAGCCAAGTTGTAACTCAACCTTTAGTCACTGCGTTTAGTCACTGTAGCCACTATACTCTTCTATTTGCACCTCTGTGGTGGGAACCTCTGTGGTAGGCCGTTGTTATTATGTCGTCCTCATCGGATTTCGACTCTTCCAGGGAGGCCTTGGATATCGTCATGGGAATGACCGATACCGCTGTAATGTTGGCCACGGATGATTATGATGGCACACCACAGCCCATGGTTGACCACCGTCTTTTGCCAAGGAAACCTCGGAAGCAATACAACCATGCCAGAGCTTTCCGGTGTATTCTAGACGACTATTTTGGACCAGTCCCTACATTTGATTTCAAGGAATTTGAGGATATCTACCGCATCAGCCGTCCTCGTTACCAGAGATTGAGAGAAGATGTCATGAATTTGGGTCATGACTTCTACATTGGGTCCACTGACGCTTTCGACCGGCAGGTATCATGTTTGGACGCACGTCTATTGATGCCGTTGAAATGTTTGGCATACGGTGTTCCCGCTCAACCATTCCGTGACTATTTCCAAATGTCGCAGACCTTCGCAAGGGATTGCCGCAGTAACTTTGATGACATCCTCGCTCATTTGTATCAAGACGAGTACCTTGCTTTGCCGACTGCCACTGATTTACGAAATATTTCCAATCTTCACTTGGCGGCCCACGGTGTTCCTGGAATGCTTGGAAGTCTTGACTGTATGCACAATCGCTGGAAGCAGTGCCCAATTGAATGGCAAGGAGCTTTCCAAGGAGCGAAAAAGGTCCCTACCCTGGTTCTGGAGGCAATGTGCGATTACAATTTATTCTTCTGGCATGCTTCGTTCGGCTATGCCGGAATACTCAATGACATAACAATTTTTGACATGTCGCCTCTGCTGGAAAACATGCTCAGCGGGAAGCTTACCGATCTCGAGACTATTGGTGGTGTCGTCCCTTTCGACATTGGCGATGAAGAATTTCCACAGATGTTTATTTTGGTCGACGGTATATACCCACAATACTCCCGTTTTGTCAAGACTTTATCCGAGCCAATTTTGGATTGGGAGAAACAATATTCCGCTTGGCAGGAGGCGGCTAGGAAGGACATCGAACGGGCATACGGTGTGATTCAGGCCAAATTCCAATATATGGCTCGTCCATTCCTGGATTTGGAATTGCGCAAAATTGGAAACCGTGTCAACACCTGCCTCATTCTCCACAACATGTGTGTTGTGGATCGGGTGATGGGAGATGTGAGGGCCAAGTACGATCCAAGTGTCACTACAGTTGATCAAGAAATTGTCATTGATGTGCCGCCTGACAGGCAAACTGTCCAAAAACTAGTAGAGGAGCCACCCGAGATTGGTTGAGAGGAACAACCAAGGAGTGTTCGAGATACTATGATTCATAGGCAACAGTGGCATTCGCTGATGGATATCACAGAGCATGAGCGTCTACATGTGGCTCTTGTAGAATTTAAAACTGGACACAAACTATAGTTATTGAATTAAACCTCGGTATAGTTTTTTGGGTGGCTCCATGTTCCACTATTGTCATCCTGTCGATATACGGTGGCGGCATTAGGACGAGTCGGAATTGTCATCGGCCACTCCTTTTTCACTTACTTCTCCATTGGCGGCAGTAGCAGCCGCGGCAGTGGCAGCCGTGGGATCTGTCATGGAGGAATCAGGACTGTCAGGGCTCTTGCCCTCTTTAACTACAGTTGGCGGAGTAGGCTTTGGCGCTGGTTTTTTGGTTGCCTGTTGCTGTTCTCGCTCATCCCGCAATTGATTCTGCCATTCCTCGAATGCTTTTTCGTCAGCTGTTGTTTCTTGCAACAAATTTTCGGCCTCCGTCATCTTGCCAAACTTCATCAAAAGCTCCACCCGTTTCATTTTGGACTTCATGTTTCCACGGTGGACTACTCCCTCGGAGAGCATCTGCTGGGAAAAGGCAATGGACTCCAAATGTTGATTGCGTTCCTGGTTGCTCGAAGCCACCGAGTTGGAAAGAGCCAGGTTGAATTTTGTCATATTTTTGCCAGTGGGTCGGGTATGCAAAAAATAACGAGATTTTATTTTAAAGGCTACACCTCGTCAGACGATCCGCTGAACGGTGCCGTGACGAACCCATATACCTCAGGCGCACAAGTGCGCCCACTTAGGATGGGCCTAGTGTAAGCCCCCCACCGGAGAAATTTAACAAAACTCCGGAGGGTGCTGTACGACTAACTAGCTACCCTTGGCTGGATTGCCATCTATTTCTACGGTAAGACCCCCTCTGTGCATAGTTACCCTGTGTCATTGTTCTGCACTGTGCGTGCATGCTCGTCCCTGAGTGCCTTGTCGACGACGGGCAGCCAATTGGCAAGCCACGCTTTGATGTCGCCTGGGCCCTTTGCCATTTGCTCGTCAAGCGGTCGCTTGAAGATAAAATCCACCAGCTCCGCTGGGATCAGATCCGCTTTCTCGTAAATGAGTTCCACCTCCCGCTGAAGCTGTTCGTGCTTCTTCTTCCACTGGTCTTCCCTGTCTTTGCCATGCCTGGCAGCATTTCGATCCTCCCACAGGTTCCACCACTGCTTGATGAGCAGTGAGTCTAGGTTGGTGACCCAGAGCTGCCCTGTCTTGGTGATCTCCTGGGAGCCGACCCGATGCAGATATGCATCTTGATGCTTAGCCCAGTGCGTGGACAAACGTCCTCTCAGGAAGTTGTCCCAACCAATGAGATTTTGAGTGTCAACG
>CAICTM010001994.1:0-19760 GCA_903772945.1 Seminavis robusta
TCCAAGCATTAAACACCACTGATGGGCTGGTGGCATGAGGGATTGGGGTGAAGTAATCAGTCAATGTTGTCTTGCCTTTCTTCTGGTTTGTTCTTGGTACTGAGAAGTAGGATCCAAGTGTTATTTGGGCATTGAACCATACTTTCACCTGGATTTGTGGGTTATTTGCAATCTTCAATGTGGGACTAAAGAGGGTGGGTTTAGTAGCAGCCAGCCTGAGGAAGTCTATGATCATGGCCTTGGGGGTCCTAGTGGTGTAAAGGGAAAGGTCTGACCCTTCAATTTGGACATTGACAAGTGCAAGAAGAAATTTGTAGACAGTGCCAAAGAATTGGTTCTGATTGTCTTCAGCAGCTGCAGTGGATACTTCAGGGGATTGGGCTTCATAGCACAGGGAATTCCTATGTAACCTCTTGGCCACAGGGAGAGTTCTTGCTTTGACAGTGGGGCTTTGGCTAAAGATAGTTCTGCTTTGCTCAGTTTGAAGATAGAGTATGAGGTGATCTGGAAGACTTTGTCTAGGGGGATGGACTTGTCATATTCAGATAATGCATCATTGGAGAATTCTTCTAAGTCAAAGGTGTTGGTAAAGAGTGTTCTGCCTTTCTTGGGGTCTCTAGTTGGGGTTGTTCCTGTGGGAGGTCCTCTACTACCTCTCTTGGAGGATGTTGGGGTAGATGACATCTTGGAGTTCAGAGGAGTCTTGGAGTTAACTGGAACTATGGGTTGTGAAGACATTGAGAGGGTCAAGTATCAGCAGCCTTGGACGCCTACAGGGGCCTGAATCTTGGACACCAACAGGGGCCTGAACCTTGAACACCAACAGGGGCCTGATTGCTGCTGCACACCAAGATAGATCAAGGTGGTACACTTGGTCAATGACTTGAAGGGGCTTGGAGGTTGGTCTCAAAGATAAGGGCAAGAGACTTAGGGGAATGTTCCAGAGATATAAGGGGATGAAGACTTAGAGGAAGTGTTTCGGAGATATAAGGGACAGAAGACTTAGGGGAAGTGTTTCGAAGATATAAGGGACAGGAGATTTAGAAGGGGTGTTTCGAAGATTTAGGAGGTTGACTGTTGGTTGGATTGTTTGTTCAAGAGTTTGATGCTTGCCCGATTGTAATAGGATTTCAATGGGGGAGAGCTCCAAGGTCTTGAAGGGGCTTGGAGGTTAGTCTCAAAGATAAGGGCAAGAGACTTAGGGGGAATGTTCCAGAGATATAAGGGGATGAAGACTTAGAGGAAGTGTTTCGGAGATATAAGGGACAGAAGACTTAGGGGAAGTGTTTCGAAGATATAAGGGACAGGAGATTTAGAAGGGATGTTTCGAAGATTTAGGAGGTTGGCTGTTGGTTGGATTGTTGGTTCGAGAATTTGATGCTTGCCCGATTGTGGTAGGATTGCAATGAGGGAGAGCTCCAATATCTTGACGATGCAATTCAACAGCCGGTTGGTGGTCTCGGTCGGTTGGTGGTCTCGGTCGTCTTGTGTTGCCTTTCGAGAAACTCGTTGTTGCTGTGAGATCCAGTTCCTGACCCGTTTCTATGGTAATAAGCAGGGGTTGGGGACTGATTCTCGTAGCGACAAGTGGTGTCTTGATGGGGAGTAGTAGACAGTTGGTTGGTTGATCGGTTGGTGTTGGTGGTGGGTGTGATTGCGATTTTCGAAGATTGGTCGTGTGTAGAAACTGTACCAGGTTCTACGTGAAATGACTGGTATCTTCTGTTGCAGCAATCACTTGATCGTTCGGCCGTTCGGCCCCGTAGAGGACTTTCCGCTGTTGCTGAGAGGCTCCAATGGGACCGGCAGTGTTAATAAGCTTGTTGTTCTTGTCTGTTTGGTGTTTTCGAGCTACTGATGATAGTGTATCGATTCGGCCGTTGGCCATGGTCGATCCTTTTCGTTGGATCTGTTTTATGAGGTTTTGGTTGGTTGTGATTAGTTTTACGTAGGTTTCTACACGATTTGAGTACTGGGTCATAATAAAAGTCTTTTCGATAAAGCCAACGCTGGAATTATGGTATAGGGATGATGAATGGCGATGAAAATGATTAAACCATGATGAAATGTGATGAATGGTGATGAATTCATCACCAATGTGTTGAATGGTGATGAAAATGTTTAATTAGTAATGAATTCAATTCCAGATTTTCATGTTTCGCGGGACCTTCCTGGAAGGCCCCGTCATGCGACTTAAAGTCCCGGATCGGTCAAAGTCGCGTAGGATCGCTGAAAGTCGTTCACAAAGTCGCGTGCGAGTCGTGTGGGAGTCGCATGCGACTTTTGCACGACTTGCTAAACGACTTTCAGCGATCCTACGCGACTCTGTCACCTTGCTTATAGAAATCTTGCGAAAATCGCACGCGACTTTCATGCGACTCGCATGCGACTTTACATACGACTTTACATACGACGTTTATGCTGTGTGCGACTTTATGCTAATTTTTGGCGACCAGCAGTCGCGTGACCGGGCCTTCCTGGTATCGTACATGTACCGGTAGGCCAGCAAACTACATGTACCAGGTACCGGTACCGTACGGGGTCTCGGAGAAGGTGGATCTATGGTACTACCGGTACAGCGAGGGCCAGGTTAAAAAAAAGAGCAAAGAAGAGCAAAATCCAAGAGACCACAACATCTTGTCCTGTTGAGTGTGACAGGGATTCGATTCTGCCCCACAGGCGGCGAAAGAAAACATTGTTGGACCGTAGGTACCGTATAGCCACTTGACGACACGATCATGAATTGTAACATTAAAAATCAACATTTTTAGAGAGGTCTCCCTTCGTCCATGATCTGTTCTTGTGGCGGAATATGAAGTAGTACTGTGTGCAGTTTCCTTCGATCTCGCTTGATTCCAAAAATGTTGGAATTGGGTCGCTTTCCCACCGTGATATCGGCATAATGACCGCCACCAATGGCGGTTGCCGCAGTGGCGGTGGAAACTTTTCGTGGCAACAGCAAACCTTGCAAGTGTCGCAATTCCGAAGGAGGAGGAAAGTGACTGCGACCGGAAAATCCTTCTGTTTGAAGCACCACATCGGCGTGTCGGCGAAGGATCGTCTTGGCTTTTGTGCAAGTGGACTTCCAGGGCTGCAGACACACCAGAACTACCACGGGAACATGCTGCAGTCGGATTTGTGCCAGAAGTAACGGCAACACTTTGCACAGAATCTCTGGATCCAAATGATGGAGTAGCAACCGGATCACTGCCCGATTATTGCTGCGGCACTCCTGCAGCCGTGTGAGGATAGCTTGATATATCCGTCTACTAGGAAAAGGCTGATCCATAGATTGTTGTATTGGAAATGTGTGGAACAACTGCTCCAAATTTGGTTTCCCCATTCGTTCCAACTGTTGGCTGAGACGACCGGAAAGATCGTACGAGTGGCAGTAAATATTACTGGACTGGTTTTGCTGTGTTTGTTGCGTATTAATATTTTTGGAGGATCCCAACTCTGTAATCATGTCTCCTCCTTCTTCTTCGTCAAATTCATCCAGCTCTTCTTGATTGGGTGTTGCCTCCGTGAGAGGTGCCTCCCATGCCTTGACATCGTGCTCGTCCCCTTGTGCGGCATGCTGTTTATCCCAATGCAAGTTGCGCGGCAACGAATCACGTAGATTGTCAATATCGGATCGATTTCCAGTAGCAGAATCATCATCAGTCGACAGAAATGGGTTTGTGGACTCTTCTTCGAGAGCAGGCACTAGCAGGTGGTGATTCTGGGCCACGGCCTGAAACCAACACAATTGAGGAAAAACAAAAATCAATGAGACCATCGCCAGCACAACATATTTTCTAATGTTGAGATACACGTACATGTAGTACATACATACTTACCTCGGCACACCAATATCGAACAATGGTAGACGCAAGACTGTTGGTCCAACGATCTTCTTCTACCAGAATGGCGGATCCGAGAGGGTGACCACCTCCCAGAATCGCATCCAAATCACGCAAACCAGACGACGTTTGAGTGGCACCTCCAAAGCATGGCTTTGTGCCAGGGAGACCCACGAGGCTGGTCCTTTTGGCTGCTGATGCAGCAGTGGCCTTATTGGTAGTGCGACGCTTAAACGTGGTGGCCATGGTCGAATTATTATTGATCGAGCCACGTTTATCTGGTCGACAACAAAAGACGAGTTGTGCATCCATGGGTGTTTTAGGTTTTCTAAAAGATGGGCGGGGGCGGGAAGTGTTGCAGTGGATTTGCAGCTCATCGGGCTTATTCGCTTCCTGCCTCAAAGAGACAAAGATCGAGCGCGAATGACGATGGTCCACTCGATCATACAATAGTCTAATCGATCTTCGGCGGCATCCAGTTTTCTAGCTACACTACTATACCGAGAGACAACAACAACCATGTCAGAAGAAAACGAGGAATCCGACAACGTCATATGGAAGCACATTGGATTACACGGCCACTCGGTGGGCGCGTTTTCCTGTGAACCCAAAGCCATTGTTTGGAAGTCGGCCTTTTCGACTCGCGACGACAGCGTGAGCGGCACTACCAAGACCATTCCAGCCGTGGCACTCAAGGGAGCCTTGTGGTCCGTCTTTGGACGGTCAGGACATTTGCGCGTGCAAACCAAAACCAAACCGGATGGCACTCCCTATCAACGCGACCTCAAGCATGAGCTACGCTTTGATGGATTCAATACCAAAGACGTGGATATGCTCAAGAGTACCTTGAAGGAAAAGTACAATGTCGAATTGCATAAATATGGAATGAGCTCGGCGGGGACGCAGTACGGTCTCACCAAAATTCAAGGCAAAAATATCGTCTTTCGACATTGCATTTTAGAAGAAGCCGAAGAAGAGGGAGAGGAATTTGAACCAAGAGAAGGAGAGGAAATGATGTCATTGGACTTGACGGAGGTTTCTCAATGCGTATTGCCAGGAAACAATCGAAATGAAATTGAACTCCAATTCCCAGAATCAGATACGGTCGAGGCTGGAACGGATCAGCTGGGTAAGCAAGAACGAAAGAAAGAAGATGATCCATTTGTGTTTGCTCTGCCATGCATGATCTCACGTTGCCAATTGATGCATTTCTCCTGATTATTAATTGTCATTGTTACATATATAGTGGCAATCCGCTTTTATATTCCTCCCGATCCAGAGCAAGATCCTACAGACAAATCCATTCCCTACCCAGCAGAATTACTTCAGCAGAGAATCATGCAGACCGCCAGTATTCGCAAGACTACGGGGGATATTCTGGTCGAGTTTGAACAGTCCAAGGGAACCTTCCTGACGCCTCGTGGACGATATGCCATTGAACTATACGACTGGTTCTTGCGATTGAGAGGACAAAAGTACGATTACAAAATCAAATACGATGACATTAATCGATTGTTCCTGCTGCCAAAACCAGATGAAGTACACATGGCATTCGTCATTGCACTGGACAAACCCATTCGACAAGGGCAGCAACGCTACCAGTACCTTGTATTGCAAGCAACGAAAGATCCCGATGAAGTCACGGTCAACATGGACGAAGAAACGCTCAAGAAAGAGTACGGAGGCGAACTCCAGCCAGTCAGTAAGTCAATGCTTCATACAAAATATTTGGGATCTTCGTTGTTCGTTGCAAAATGTCCAGATTGCTCTTTCTATCCAACTAACTTTGGACCTATCTGTGTTTGCTTCTAAAGTGCGTGGATCCCTGTCGAACCTAGTGGCCAAGACATTCAAAGTCATTGCCAAGAAGAAGGTATTCATCCCAGGAAAGTTTGCCAATGCCAATCAACAAGCGTGTGTCAAGTGTGCTCTTCGAGCCAACGAAGGATTACTCTACCCTCTCGAGAAACAGTTTGTCTTTATCCACAAACCACCTGTTCTGATTCGGTTCAATGAGGTGGAGAGTGTTGAGTTTCAGGTATGGAATTATGGTGCCAGTTGTGTCTAGTTCGTCTTTGCTCTCCAGTCTCACACCTCCTGCTCCATCTCCCAGCGTTATGCCGGAGGACAAGGATCCACACGCAACTTTGACCTTTGTGTCAACCTCAAGGCGAGCGCTATCCCTTCGGCGGAAAAATCAAAAGAGTACACGTTCATGGGGATTGATCGCAGTGACTATACTGGGTTGTACAACTTTTTGTCGGGCAAGAAGATCAAGATTAAGAATTTGGAAGGTGTGGGAGCTGTCGAACCGCAGCGACAAGCACCAGTCTACAATGAAGATGAGATCTACGGCGGGCCTGATCCAGATGGCGAAGAAGAAAGTGAAGGTACGTGGGACACGCAGAGAAACAAATCACGATTGTTCGCGGCATTTCTAATCCGTGCTTGGAATGGGCTCTGTTGCTGCAGATGATGACTATGACGAGGCGGCGGCCGTTGCTGATGAACAGGCCATCAAGGAAGACAAGGAGAGCGACGAAGAGTCGATCGATGACGATGACTTTGGGGACGAAATTGATGATGAACTAGACTCTGACCTGGAGGAAGCTCGTAAGGGCGATGATGGTGGCAAAAAGAAGAAGAAAAAGAAAGCTAAAGAAGAGACTTCGCCGGAAAAATCACCCAAGAAGAAGTCATCCAAGGGCAAGAAGAAGAAGGCGGACAGTGACGATGACAGTGACGGGGACGACGACGAGGACGACTCTCCACGCCCAAAGAAAAAGGTGAAGAAAGCGAACAGCAAGGACCCGAATAAACCGAAAGGTAAAATGTCGAGCTACATGTACTATTCAAAGGATCATCGTGCCCGTATCCAAGAAGAAAATCCGGAAGCCACTTTTGGTGAAGTTGTAAGTTTTGTCTACATGCATTCTGGTTCTCTCACGGTTGCCAGGCATCCTTCTTATGGAATTCCTGCTTGTTGTGGTTGTGTTGACAATCATAGGCCAAGTTGCTGGGTCTTGCATTCAAGGCATTATCTGCAGAGGACAGGAAGAAATATGATGACATGGCAAAAGTTGACAAACAACGACATGCAGAGGAAATGAAGAACTACACACCTCCTGAAGGGTCTGGAGAAGGCAAGGGTGCAACGAAGGCAAAGGGTAGGTGGATCCGCTTCTTTGATCTTGCGCAGACTAAGTCTTTGTTTCGCTTTACAACTCACTCAATGGAACTCTCTGCCCTACCGTATGTCAAAGGAAAAGGAAAAGGAAAGAAGGACCCAAACGAGCCAAAACGGCCTATGACTGCATTCATGTTGTTTTCAAATGCCAATCGTCAACGAGTCAAGGAAGAAAACCCTGGAATTTCGTTTGGTGACATTGTAAGCAAGGGACCAACAAGTTGGCTGCAGTTGCTGTGATGTGTTTGTTTGGCATTTCTCACTTTCAATCACACACACTTGCTCTTGATGTAACAGGGTAGGAAAATGGGTGAGCTCTTCAAAGCACTGTCACCCGAAGAACGCGCCAAGTACGATGAGAAGAATGCCAAGGATAAGGAACGCTACAAGCGTGAGATGGACGCATATAAAGCAAAGGGCAAGGCTGATGCTGCAAAAGCAGCTGACGACGGGAGTGACAGTGATGGTTCAGACGACAGTGATGATTCAGACTAAGCAACTGGCCTCTAGTACTAGTAGGCTTTCTGTTTTGGCGTCAAAAGGAACGGCGAAGCAGGGACCAAAATCCAACAACCAAGCGTCGGCATCCAGCTGTGTATCGAGACGATCTGTGTTGTTGTTTGTTGGTTTACGATTTGTTGGTTTACGATTATAGGAGCAGTTACAAATTATGATTGAATCCTCGAACATGCGAATAAATAGAAAGTCCAGTACATCATTTTCAAACCGGACTGTTGTCCACACACTCAGCGCTCTCCACTGCTGCCTCATTGACGCCATCACTCTGGTTACTGTCTTCGGGCTTCTTTGAGCGCAGCTTTCGGTAGACAAAACCCACAGCACCGGTCAAGAGGAAGAAAAGAACGCCTCCAGCGGCAGCCCATTGCACATTGCCGTCACTGTCCGGCACTCCATAGTCAACTATAATCACTGGCTCCGACGTAGCAGAGGTCGGGACATAAGTGGGAACAGCTGCGTCGAGTTCATCGAGAATCACTTCTGAAGGAGTAGCAGTAGGAGCAAATGTTGTGTTCTCAGAGTACCAATACCAGTCTTCGACGATGATAGGCCCTGAAGGAGCAGATGTTGATTCATTTGTTGGAGAGTCCGTGCTCGGCGCAAGCGTACCGACGGGAGAGGCAGGGGCAAGACTTGGGGTCGAGCTTGGGGCCATGCTTGGCGAATCACTAGGAGGCCGCTCTGCCCACACACAGTTGGCCGCATCACACTCAAAAGTTCGACTGACCACATCGCTACACACATTTCGAGCCAAGAAGAGATCCTGCATCGTCGCGCCCCTTCCGGGTTGACTGCAGAAAGGAGTTTCATCGAGGAAGACTCGCACACTGCCAACAGATGCATCACCTTGTTCAGCCTTGCTGCGCACCGATCCCGAAGCAATCATTGAGCCGTATTCATTCAGGGCAACTGCTTGACCAAAACGAACCAAGGAAGCCACTCCTAGAATTTCCCCACTACGGTTGTATGCGAGTGTTACAGGGTCCATATCAAACACACGAATGTGGCCCTGTTGTCGGTTGTATCTGAGGCTCGTAGCAGCAAGACGGCCGCCATTGCGAGTGATAGCAACTGAGCCTCCAAAACGATCATCTTGCTCTTGCCCGTAAAAAACTTCATCATCCTGGATCCACGCAAAGCCATCAGCGGTGTTGCTCCAGCGGTAGGTCGTCAGACACCCCGCCTTTACTGCACCGGAATCAGAATTGCACTGAGGAGCCCCAACGACTAGAATTGGATGACCAAAAGTGCTCAAGTCCATGCCGAAGCCAAACTGATGACCTTCTTCGTTTCCTTTCATGTCTTGACCCATTCGTGCAACTTTTCCGGTCTTTGTGAACAGGCGAAATACCTGAACCAACCCTGTCTTCACAGAATGATTCGGGCTCGAGACAGCAATCGTCACGACATCCTGCTGACTGTTGCGGACTAGCGCAGCAGTTTCCCAACCGAATAGATTTCCAGTCTCGGCGGCAGGGTCTCGTGGTTCCCCTCTCAATGTACCGACACGAATCCATTCGCTGGCTCCAGCGTTCAATGAAAGCACATCGACTTTTCCTTGGCCTTTCTGGAAGGACTCGCAGCTGATTAGGAGAAAGTAGATGCTTGCGGTGGTGGTCGTCTGGCCCAATGAGAGTCCACGTCCCTTGCACGCCCCCACAGTTTCCGTAGGATGTAGATCCATCAACTCAAATTGCCCATTCTCAACGTTGTATCGAAAGACCTTCACTGTGGCGCCACTTCGAACAGCCAAGATATTTCCATCGTCAGACAGGGCAATGTTTTTGCCAATATCTTCGTCGGACGAGGTTCCAGCAAGGTCAAACTTCAAACTCCAGGTCGATTGAGTAACGTCACCCATGGCGGTAGAATCATCACGTTCGTAGACAAAGACTTGGCCATGATGGTAGTTCGACTGAGGTGGCGCTGCAACGGCCATGCGCTTGCCATCGTGAGAAAGACGGACGATGCCACCAAACTCGACATGCTGTTGATTGGTGGCTCCCTGAAGAGCTTGGCCTTCGAGTGTTTGACCAACTTGAGCAAAGGAATTCTCGGCGGAAGCAAAGTTCGTCAAAACGCTTGTCAAGAGGAGGACCGCTGAAACAAAAAGGCTGAGAGACAATTTCATGATAGGTGACAAAGTGCTCGGGAGAACGGAGTTACTTCTTGATATCTTTGTTTCTTGTTTTGGCAAGTCAGGATTTGTGAGAAGAGGATGTCGTCGCTTGTAGTCGATGCCGTTTGCGGAAACCAACGACTTTATCGACATCGTTTCGGGCCCGTTTTCGGAAACGACACCGTACTTTTCCGGTAACGATTGGTCATGACAGTTCTATTTTAAAACTAAAGAACGGTTTGTGGGTTGCAATGGTCGAGAAGGGCAAGAAAATCAACTCCCGCGGAGTTCTGCTTTAGCCTCATCCCTCCGCAAGGAGCTAGCTGGGACTGAACTTGAGTTGCGAAGTTCCAAAGAGACGAAATGACCGTGATGAAACTCCAAAGTTCTTCTGGAGCCACTGCGAATTACATGTATTCCATGCCCTACTGTACCGGTACCAGCACATGTACTGTACCTAGGTTCCCTAGCTACTGGTAGCTAGATGCTTTGCGAAGTGGGGGAAAATCGGAAGCCAAATAATGAAGGAGGGAGGGGGCCGGGCCATTCCAGTCCGAACCAGGGCAGGTTGCTACCGGTACATGTTGATCATAACGAATTGGCTGTGTTGCAACTGGTACTTCGCTCCATCTACTCTTCTCATACGTAGATCTATCGAGTGTGCTACAACCTAAGAAAAAAACCAAATGGGCAAGCCTTTTCTTTGCATTTTAAAGGCCACATAACAACATGTCAGTCACTTTTTAAACAATTTGTTGCACCCAGTGACTTGATGACTCCTTTCCGCCACTTCGAATTACAGCTTTTTTAAGCGATGGCTGCCACAGCTTTCACCGCGGCATCATCCAAATCGTCGGCTGTGATAAGTTTGAGTCCAGATTCTTCCAATAGTTTCTTTCCCGCTTCAACATTGGTTCCTTCCAATCTGACAATGACTGGAACTTTCATGTCAAGAGAACGAGAGGCTTCAATGATACCCGAGGCAATAGTATCGCACTTCATGATTCCACCAAAGATATTGACCAAGATGGCCTTGACGTGTTCATCGGCGGTAATGATTTCAAAGGCAGCCTTGATTTGATCGACGCTGGCAGATCCTCCCACGTCGAGGAAATTAGCGGGGCTACCTCCTCGAAGGGAAATAATGTCCATGGTGGACATGGCAAGCCCAGCACCATTGACCAAGCATCCAATATTCCCATCCAATCCAATATAATTCAAATCCCATTTTCCAGCGGCAACTTCTCGTGGATCTTCTTGAGTATGATCCGTCATTTCAAAAATATCCTTTTGTCTAAAACCGGCATTATCATCAAATCCAATCTTGGCGTCGGCTGCAATGAGATTTCCTTCGGTATCCTCGGCCAATGGATTGACTTCGACCATGGTACAGTCTCGATCGACAAAGAGGTTGTAGAGGGCCCGAATTTGTTCTCCGGCGGCGGCCTTGTCACCGGTAACTTCTAATCCATCGACAACCTTATTGATATCTTCATCGGTGGGTCCCTTGACGACGTCAATTGGTACTTTGATAACTTTTTCCGGAGACGACACGGCGAGATCTTCAATGGATGTTCCTCCCTCCGAACATGCAATGATCAAGGGGCCCTGTGAGGCTCGGTCCATGATAATGGAAAAGTACATTTCCCGTGCCAGTGCCATTTTCTTGGCCAACAAGACGGTATTCACGGGTTTTCCAGCCGGACCGGATTGTTTGGTGACCAACGTCCCACCCAACATTTTGGAGGCGTAGTCTTCCACGTCCGACGTGGGGATAATGTGCACACCACCCTGAAGGCCACTGGTAAATGTACCCAAGCCTCGGCCACCTGCCAAAATTTGAGACTTGATCACTACAGATTCGTCACCAATTTCCTTGGCAGCTGCCACGGCTTCTTCCACCGTATGAGCAGCAATACCAAACGGAACATTGACTCCGGCATCCTTCATGATCTGAGCCGATTGATATTCGTGCAGATTCAGATACCGAACGGCTCCAATCGAAGGAGCGTTCATGGCTCTGCGTGTGGCGGTACGGGCAAGCGAAGAGAGGATCATGTTGATATTTGTTGAGTTGATTGTGATAATGGCCGTTTAATAGATCGAGGAATGGTCTGTGCGATGGATGGTTGTTGATGTCCTTCTTCCTGTATGGTACTGTACATGCAATTCCTCCTGTAACAAGTGATGTGTGGATGGGCTGTGGGGTGGATGCTGCGTCCAGAAGATGTGACGATGCCGAGGGTTCTGGCAGTGCTTGGATTGCCGGCAGCTGCTAGAAGCGTAGTTGAGGTAAACCTAAGGTTATGATTAACATTTGCTATGAAATTTACGATGAATAATTATTTTACCACATCTACCTATTTACTGAATGTCTTCCGGGATGTCACGAAAGATTTCGGATCTTTCAGTCCCTTCGAGCATCATTCTTAGCCCGCTGAGCAGGCTGGAGATGATGAGGCACCGACCAAAGGCTTCAAAACTCCTCTGTCAATGGCAACAACGCATTGTTTCTTGCCCAGAATAAGTTGGTGCTCTCTTTGACCAAATTTTGGTGGATGCCTCTGCCCCTTTTTGTGCCATTGACTTAGGCTATCAACGAACTAGACTAGCTAGCCTTCTTTATATAGTAGCACTCAACAGGCAGTAAGACCTGGCGAACAGTAGTCTCAATGCTACCGTTCCACGAACACAAGATGGGACAAACGGACCAATGCCGTGAAATCCCAAGATTGCTTTTGTGGGCGCGGAAAGTGCACGAGTTGCTCAGCCTCTTGAAAGCATAATAATCCTGTTCAGGGGACAACAGAACAGCTTAGCTAAGTGTACAAACCATGGTAAAGCGCAAAGCCGTATCCAAGACGAGACTCAAGGCAACTCGTCGCAAGTCAGGACCGGCCTTCAAGGCCAAGACCGAAGGCAAACCTTCAGAGGTCCTGCTGAGTCAGTTGATGGAAAAATACCTCATGGATGAAGAATCAGGTGCTTCGTTCACTGATATCCTGAGTGGACTCGGTATGAACGATCGTAACACCGGTTGGCGTAAAGCGTGGCAAGGTTTGAACGACGATGGCCTCATCGAACAAGTGGAGAAAAAGAGTGCTTTTTACACCGGCGATTTTCGCTTGACTGAAAAAGGACGTGATGAAGCGTCCACGGACGAACTGAAACAAGTCATGAAGGCAGCGCATGGAACCAAAACCAAGACCAACGAGGATCTCCACAAGCGCATCAAAGGCAAGCTCATGAACCAGAGAGGCGAGCAGATCTTTGACCTTCTTCTCAAGCATGGAGCACTCAGTCGTAAGGAGCTGGCGAAGCATCTAAAGATCAGTGATACTGGCGCCTACTTTAGCTACGCTTTGAAGCAGCTCAAAGAACTTGGGTACGCCGAGGACGTTCCTGGAGAAGGTGGCAAAGGGAAGAAGGTGAAATTGACAAACGAATCGTTTGTGGACCCTCCAGTCCAAGAAGAGGCCCAATCCAAAGCCAAGATGAAGCCTGAAGGAAGTCCCGAAGTAGCCAAATCATCCCCCGATGATGCCAAAAGCTGCAAAGGTGAAGTTTCTATGAAGGCTAACTAGCTGGCTACGCTGTAGCTGGAGTGCAGTTGCCGGTGCATGGTCTGTATCCTAGGCAGTGAACAATGAGGACCCTTGTTGATGAGTGCTATGATACTGAGGTGGCTGAACAGTCGGAAGCCTACTATCAAGGAGACTCCTAGCGATACTATAAAGAAAGGACCAATGCTATTCTTGCGTAAAGTGATCCAAACTACTAAGATAGTAGACTGCTGGTACTGGTACGCACTGCGGGCACCTTTCTTTGAATCTTTTGAATGATTACGGACAGTTCAAAAGTCTACAATCTCGGGATTTGGTAGCAACCCATATAGATGTACCAATACCCTTCAATCCTTCTTGGCCAGAGCAGCAAAGGAAGCAGTCTTTTGCTTCTTCTTTTTGTTCCCTCCCCTTCCTCCAATGCGCTGTACTCCATACCTTGCATTTGGGCGCTTTTTCTTGGATTTGTCATTGCCATCGGAAGGTTTCTGTTTGGATTCCTTGGGGCTTGGTTTGGGCGGCTTTGATGATGGTGACTGCTGTGACGCTGCGCCCTTGGCAGGAGAGGCGTCTTTCTTATTGTTTGCCTCGTTGTCATTCTCCATGCTGGCTCTTTTATGTTGTTGTCTGGCTGCGTTGACATCTTGGAGCCACGTTGCCGTTTTGTCTTTCCATTCGCCATATTTAGAAAGCAGCTTGTTGACATTCTTTTTGCTCAGCATTGGTTCCTTTTCGATCTTGGATTGCTCCCCGTCATTTGGTTTCTTGTTCTTTTTGTCCACTTGTTTGGATTGGTCATGAGAAAGAATACTGCATATCATGGTGGAGGCAACAGGAGAACTCAATGGGCTGCTGGGGCCACTGCGATTGGAGATTGTCAAGTAGGAAGGTCCTGTGAGTACCTCATTATCGTCGTCTTCATAGAAAAGAGGGACTCGAATTTCGTGTAGCATTCCGGATTCTGACTGTTTAGTGATTTTAGCCAGAGTGCCTGATGAAAGCCGTTTCAAGGCACGCCACATGGGATTGGCAATGGGGAGGGGAGCAGTGTCCTCCAGTGAAATGCCATGCTCACTCACATGATCATCCAAAGACTCGGTTTTCACAGCAGGACCTTGGATGTAATGGTAGAAAGCACTGTCATTGGAATCATTGTCACTGTTCTTGGTTTGCCGTAGAAATGCTCCAAAAACCACTGATATGGATGAATTTAGTGCGTTTTCTTTGCCATTGTGGTTGTCATCATCATTTGCATCATTCCCATCGGAAGAAAATTGAGTCCGAAACAGCACCGTGACATCCAAGTAGATCAGGTCCATTTCTTGTTGGTCTCGAGACGACAAATCAGGCACTGAATCATCAATTTTGGATTCCTGAAAGAAACAAGAGGAATTCCCAGGATGCAAGAGCGGAGATCTCCAGTAGACTGGGAAGGAGACAGTGGAAGCATTGGTATTGGTCGCGGTTTCTGCAGGAGGTGGCAAGTTACTGATGGACAAATCGAGACAATCTTCTAGTTGCTTGGATCCACCCGCCAAGTTGGACGCCAGGAAAAGGCTAAACCGCTCCAGGTTGAACATACTCTTGTTGTCAGCGTTGCTGTCGTCGCTCATCTTGCTTTGACGAAGGTTTGGCTTTGCTGCATGTCTGCATGGTGTACCAATTTGCATGCGTGACGGTGTCGCATGGTCGCTGGCTTATTTGTCATGAGTTGGGCTCAAGTGGACGCACTTTAGAAGATCTTGGAAATCGATAGTCAAGATGGATGATTTGCTACAAAGAGCCTGACGGGAAAGACGGAGGCAGAATGGAACAAGACTGGGAATCACCGTAACAGTACCAGCCTTACGGACCGTATAGAGAGGACTATGGGTATCAGGATAGACCTTATTGGTACTGTATGGCAACTACGGTGGAGGAAGAGCATATGGATACACCAGCTACGGCAACTACGGTGGAGGAAGGGCGTTTGGATAGATACAACAGAGGAAGAGGAGGATACGTCAGGTATGGTTGGTAGAGACTAGTCTCTATCGTGACTTTAGAAATTGAGCTGTAAAGGAGATGGAGGACCAAGGCAGGGAGTAGTCTCCTCTTGTATGTTATCTGCGTCTGCGGCAGAATTCAATTGCAGTCGGAACCGGTGTCGAGGGAGAAACCAATCCTTCTTTCCCCTCTTTTTCTTGTTTGCACGCCCACAAGCTGGGAGAAGCTTCTGGCGGCAACACCAAGACCAATTGATGGCGGCCTTGATGAGAAGTAACATTGGGTCGGGATACAAATCAATCCCCGATGTTGGATCGACCTCGAACTGCAACAACTCACAGCTGTCAAGATCAAGGTCTTTCTTTGCTTTCGGAAGCCTGACGCCATCGTTCATCAAACTCTCTGTGGTGTCTTGAAATTGTACTACATGGTAGTCTTCGGTATTTAAAGGTCGTTGCAGATTGTCACTTTCTTCTCCTCCAGACTCCTCTGCCCTCTTCCGCGATTGGACTATAGATTTCTTAATGATGTGGCTGCGAGCCTTTTCACCCAAATCTTCCCCCTTCCCACGAAGAATTTCATTAGGTCTGACCCCAATGTGTCGTCAACCAAGGTTTCCGCCATTGCCAAAGTCATATGCCGGAGGTTTTCTGTTGCTCGGTCAAATTCTTCTTGCTTGCATTTTGACTTTTTCAAATATCCGGGAGGCACTTTTGCATGATCGAAATCTTTCGTATCGTACAGACATGTACACATCATACAGTCGTACGATGAGATCGCCAACCACGAAGTTGGCTAGCTACTACTAGCTACTCAGGGCGAAAAAGTTGAGAATTTTGAAAAAGGTGATAACTCCTCAGAATCAGCAGCAGGATTTTTGATGGTTTGGGTTAGGGTGATTGTAGAATTCTCAACTTGATCTTCGGATTTGTGTAGGAGCCAGTAGGTTTGAGAATTCTCAACTTTTTCGCCGGAGTAGCTAGGTTAATTTTAGTTTTTCGTCTGTCGTCGTAACGTTTTTAGGGTTATGGGTTAAGTGCAGGGTTAGGCCTAACCATTCTAGTAGCTTTAGCGTGGTGAGGTACGGTTCCGGGTCCAGGTACTAGAGTAGCTTTAGCTTGGTACTGTACGGACCAGGTCCCGATACTAGCAGCTCTAGCTTGGTAGGGTACGGTTCCGGGTCCTGGTATGGTAGTTTAGTAGAGCCATGGTACTTTGACTGGAACTGGGTATTAGGATGGAAGTTGGAGAAGATTTGAGAGAGTTTAGCATGGTGAGGTACGGTTCCGGGTCCGGGTACTAGTAGCTTTAGCTTGGTACAGTATGGTTCCAGGTCCGGATACTAGTAGCTCTAGCTTAGTAGGGTACGGTTCCGGGTCTAGGTACAGTAGTTTAAATAGCAGAGCCATGGTACTGTGACTGGAACTAGGTATTAGGATGGAAGTTGGAGAAGATTTGAGAGAGTTTAGCATGGTGAGGTACGGTTCCGGGTTCGGGTACTAGTAGCTTTAGCTTGGTACAGTAGGGTTCCAGGTACGGATACTAGTAGCTCTAGCTTTGTAGGGTACGGTTCCGGGTCGGTAGTTTAGCAGAGCCATGGTACTGCGACTAGAACTGGGTATTAGGATGGAAGTTGGAGAAGATCTGAGAGACGTGGTTGGCGCAACCGGAGGCCTCTTGTACAGCAACTTCCGTATTACGGAAACCACGAGCAACGGCCAAAACAGGGTAGGCTTCGCTTGGTTTCTAATTTCGAATTTTTTCAAGGGAGCATGCTGGAACCAAAATCTAACAGGGTCTTTTATCCAAAAAGTTCCCCGTGGAGAATGGGTGCGCGCAGATTGTTATACTTCGAATCTGCCAATCCCTTGGCTATTTTTTCCAATCGATGGACTTTTGACTTTTGTAGACTCAAAACCGACAAATTTAAGGGGTGATGTTGAAGCTTTCAAGGGGTACAGGGTGAAAGCGGTAGAAGGCAGTAATGTGATTGGCTAATCAAGCTAATACATCAGCAAATACGTCAGCAAAGATTCAAATATACTTAACGTACCATTTATAGATATTACGGAGTTAATATGCTACCAAATGGTGGATTTCTTCTTTCGCGAAAACCGAAAGAAGGATTCCTTCGATCGTTGATCGACAATGATATGCATGCTGGGACGTCGACATGCATGCTTCTGCCGCTCCCTTCAACTCGACAGTCATTATCTCAGCCAAGCAGCACCATCATGACCATAACAACAGCAGCAGTAACAGCAGCAGCAACAACACAAAATGGAGGAATGGGTTGCCAAAGCCAGAATAGAAACTCCCAGCAGAAGAGAGCTTATGAACTCGCCAAATTGAACAACAACAATAACAGATCCAAGAGAGCAAGAGAAGACGGAGCCCAAACAACAGTGGAAGGAGTGGTAGCAGAAGTCTTTGATCCGTTGAAGAAGTGTGTCATCTGTAAGGCCAGACATCTTGGTCTCAGAATCCCAAAAAGATCACACCATGTTCTCTGTATTAAGAATACAGTAACAAGAGGAAGAGGTGATTTGAATGAGCTGACAATGGAAACCATCAGAGAGAGCAGAAGACTCACAAGGCACTTCAGTGCTCCTCTTCCACTGAATGAGAGAGGAAGCTGGAAGCATTCCACAAGAGAGAATGGAGATGCCTTCTTCGCTGCTAGAACAAACACAACCAATTCGAGCCGGCAACAGAAGACATCCACAAGGAACACAACCAGCACAACTCCACTAGCTCTCTGTCGAAAGGTCACCACTCTTGTGAAGGATAATGCCTTTGTCGAAAAGCACAAGACCAAAGGAGCACCGCTGGCTATGCTAGCACTAGCAGAAGCTGTGTCAGAATCCATTATCCGGCCAAGGAATCCACAATTCCACCAACATTTTGAAGGACTCACCATGACAGTTCCATCCACAGAGGAGCAATTCAAGTCTCCACACTATCACTCTATTGTTGGCCAGAAACTCCTCCTGGTGGACTGGAATCGATGTGGAATTACAGTCCCTTGTCCCGATGGAAGATGCTCTGGCCAACTCAAGAATGCGAGGCATAACTGGTCAAAGAACAAGACCTTGTTCCCTATCTTTGGCATCACTGGAGCTCCATCTTGGTGCATTGTCATGTCAATGAAGTGTGACTGCTGCAGCAGGGTATTCAATGCCAATAGTGCTGAAGTCTTGTGCACAATCCCACAGCATGCTGCTCTACTTTATCCTGTGGAGTCAAAGTATGCCCTTCCAAACAAGGCATGTCACTTAGACAGAACTGCCACAGAGACTTTCGAATCCATCATGTTGACCTATGGCAATGGAGAACTCTGCAGCCGCCTAATCTACAATGCAATCAACAGAGACTTCATTAGGTCCATGACGTCATACTTATCCTATTGGGAAGGAAGTCAAACGGAACCAGATCCCTTTCTTCAAAAGGATGGCACTTACATACGACAGTTTCCTCCTCTTGGTGACACCATCCGTGACATCTATGATGCTGCTTGTGCTTCAAACAGGAATCCGTGGAGGATCAGTGACAACCAAAGACACACAAGAGAGATCCAAAGTGTCAAGTGCAACAAAGGAATCTTCTGCCAAGACCATACCTTTCAGGTGGTGAAGAACTACTCCAAGAGTCTTGGTGCTGGTGCTGTTTGGGATGCTGCCACTGAAACAGGAGAGATTGCCTCTGCTGTTCTTGTTCCCACTACCAAGACAATCCACTTCTCCCATGCTGCCATGCAGCTAGCAAGGAGGAGCCACTTCAACCCAGCTGCCATGTACAGCGACACATGGCCAAACAAGGATGACTACTGGGAGATACTCTTTCCAGGAATCGAGGGAAGGCTAGGCCTGTTTCATTATGAGAACATCTAAGAAGCGCATTTTGGGCAAAGTGGATATTATGGGGAAGGTGCACAAAACGCTGGATCAAATTTTAGCGACTCATTTATGTGGGTCCCTTATCATGTCGAAGGGCATTATTTTACCCACATTTCTGCGAACTGTTTCTGCAACAACCAAAGACATTTCTGCTCAGCCCTGCTTTTTATTGCCCTCTCCTACTAAATGGTACTGTTCTCTGAGCTAATAACTAAGTTAACGATTATCTAGTTGTAAACTGCTTTGTCATTGTTGTCGTAGTCATTTCACTTGGGCAAAGTAATGACGGATAATGTAGGTATGGTTGTGTCGGCTTGTGCACGGGATCTTTGGCGTCTGCATGCAATTTCAGCGCCATTGGTAAAATTCTGTGATGCCCCTTGCGGCTTGTGCTCACTATTTGTATCACTTGCGCAAAATGTCCGGGGACTCCGGCAAAGCTACGTGCCGTCCTATCACTTACCCAAGCTCACTTTTTGGAGGCATTTTCGCCAAATATCCACGCACTGGCATAAAGGGGCGTACCGCCAGATCTCTGTACGGAGCACACTTTTTCGACGCACTTCCACAAAATATGACGGACTCGCAGGGACATTATGTTTGTTCATTTGGGCAATAGAGCTGTGAACGAGTACATGATTTGGCGTA
>CAICTM010001995.1:0-19722 GCA_903772945.1 Seminavis robusta
CTGCAGCTCCCGCTGCCCCTGCACTGGCAGCTCCAGAAGCTCCCGCACTGGCAGCACCTTGCGACTTCAGTAAAGATAAACCATCACATGTGGATAGGGATACACGGAAGAGTTAGAGCCACAAGAGGACATTTGAAGCCAGAACAAGAGGAGTTAGAGCCAGAACAAGGGAGGGCGAGCACAGCAGAAAACTAATAACTGGCTGAATGGCTCCTTGGGGTCTTCTTACCGCAGAAGTAGCCATTTCTGCTAAGCCAGGCGGTGGACCCGACGCTCCACCTCCCATGCCACCACCACCACCTCCTCCTCCTCCACTGCCACCTCCAGGAACAACTGATTGCATTGATGTCCAGTTCTGAGTCTGGGTTAGCAGATTTGACACTCCTGGATCAGCAGCATCGATCAGCTCCTCAGCAAGATCTTCAGCTCCAACATCACCATCATTGTCGCTACTGCCCCTCCCAATCTTCTTGAGGCCCCAGTCAAGGATCTTTGCAAAGAATCCTAAGAGCTTTTGGAAAAATCGTTTTGAATGTATCCAATAAAGAATCCGAGGAACCCATCGCGGATGGCCCTCTCTCTTTCGTCGGCTGAATCAAGGGAGGAATCGTCCTCCAGGACGGAGGAATCACTTGCGCCGCTCTGGCCAGTGTCTCCAATGATCCCGTCCTCCACGTCGCCACTATTCTCCTCGTTGATTTTCTCACTCGGATCCGCAACGTCGTGGTCCACAAAGTCTATCTCGTGGGCTCCATCCTGGGCAGAGCCATCTTCACGCATCTGTGGAATGCTGGTACCGCTATCATACTCCTCGATTTCCAGCAAGCCACCAGCGTCGATGGGAGCATCAAAGGCAAAAGGTTTGTTGGTGTTATTCGTCATGGTTTCGTACTACTCTAGCAAAGACCTCTCGTGTAATTTTTTTTAAAGTGTGGAACTTCTGCTTGGCTGCAAAAGTTTGCTTCGTCGTTGTCACGCCGAAAGTCACTGTGTCTAGCTAGATCTTCGATTGTAGCACGACGAAGAAAGACGCAAGGAGGACATGCACTCAATGTATGATTGCTGCGGCAACCAACAGCCAACTGCCCCAACTATTCCAGTGTTGCATGGTGACGTACATCGGCAGCATTAGCCTTTTGTTATCAAGGGCTTGCCGTGTTCGCAAGCAGGAGCCGAACATTGTCATGTCGATGGTTATGAACAGCGTCTTTAACCAGGATTGGACTTAATGACTCAATAGCTCTGGTACGACTGTATTTACAGCTCCACATGTTCGGACGATCTGGTACTACTCGTACTGCCAGTATTTTATTAAGTAAGCGCTTCCAGCAAAGAACTCCATTGGTAAGTTTTAGTTAAGCGGGTCATCTTCAACGTCCAAGACCTCCAGTGGGAGTATCGAAACCACGGGCTTCTTTGACCTTTTAAAATGCAGCTCTTTGTCACACGCCTCAGTTCAGTGGTCACGTACGCTGTACCTTTTCCACCCTCAAACCTTCAGCTTCCCAACATCATTGCCTCCACGGCAACCTCAACACCAAATTGGGACGGGCAGCTTGGAGGTGGACGATGGAACACATGAGTCCACCACGTCACTCTTTTCCAGGGAGCTGCCAGGCTCTCTCACATCTTACATCTCCAACAGCTGACGGAAAATAGAAGATCAGGATGATGGATAAAAGGAGTGCCGGTACCATACTGTAGTAAGCCAATAAGCCCTCTGAAGTTGACCTTCTACCCACAAGAAAGTACGTACATCGTACGCACTGGTGCGTGGTGCATGATCAGAAAGAAGCCTGCAAGTTGGTTAGGACCGCGAAGAGCTTCACAGTACGGTAGTACCCTCTTTTTCTAAAAAATAAAAACGCAGCACGGGCAGTCCTTTTGGAGCTTTTTATTTTTAGAATTTGTTTGATTGTTTCAATTATAAAAGCAATTTTTCCCCCTTTTTCAGAGTTGCCCCCTTTTCTTAAGTTTCTTCCTTTCTTTTGCATCAGCACAATGCGTCATGGTCAAGATGCCCGTTGCTGTGGCCAAGTACGCTCCAGTTGTGGCCGAAGAGGAGGAAGATGCCATTGAATTGCCGCCTCTAAATGGCACTACTACTGCATGTAGTGGTGACGACGAAGACGACTATCATGACAAGTGTGACGGAGGACTGTTTTCGGACAACAACATTCATAAATCTTTGTTGCTGTATCGACGTGGCAATGTGGCCGTGCCGCTCAACTACTTTTTGGTTGGGATGGTGCAAGGCTTTGCGTATCCGTTGATGAACGTCTATCCACTGGCGTTGGGAGCTTCCGAGGCTCAACAGACGACACTGCTGACGCTCAAGGGGCTTCCCAGTTGCTTCAAGATTCTCTTTGGCATGCTCAGTGATCACGTGCCGCTCTACGGATTGCGACGCAAACCCTATCTCTACATTGGATGGTCCTTCTCCTCTCTCAGTCTCATCCCGCTCTTGCTCTGTTCCGATTTGACCTTGTTGTCCAACACGAATGATGATCAAGACTTGGTAGACACAACCACCAATACTACGACGACGACGACAACGTCTTCTGCTTCCCACTGGACGGTCCCCGCCAATGCTCCTTCCATGGCACTGCTGTGTGCCTGTTTCTTCTCGTGGGCCTGCGGTGTCTGGATGGCCGACGTCATGGGCGATGCCTTGGTGGCCGAACGGGCCAAACACGAAGCGGTCGTCCATCGTGGCAACACCCAAGCTTTGTGCTATATTCTACGTGGATTGGGATTCGTCTTGGTGGCGCCTCTCAGCAGTGTCCTCTACAGTTCGTATTCCAACGGTGCCTGGATCATTGTGGCCGCTACAACCGTGGTGCCACTCTTTCATGTTCCCGCCATTATAATGTTGCAAGAAATTCCTCCCACAGTCCTCTTGCCCGCCCACGAACAATTGCAAGCATTGTGGAATACCGCCTGTTCTCCGGCGGTTTGGCAACCCATGGGATTTATTTTCCTCTATTTGTCTTGCTTTGTCACCAACAGTGCGTGGAAACAGTTTTTGGAGACCTGTCTGCACTTTACACCCAATCAACTCAACGCTTTGATGATCCTAGTGGGGATCATGGCATTTGGAGGCATCGTTCTCTACAAAGTGGTCTTCTACAAGACCAGTTGGAGGACTCTGTACATTATCAGTATTGCTGCCAATGGAGTCTTCTCGGCGTTGCAACTGCTATTGATTTACGACAAGACGTTTGGACTACCGCCCTTTGTCTTTGCCTTGGGCGATGAAGCGGCCAAGGATTTCATACTGGGCGTGCAGTATCTCCCCATGGTCACCATGATGGTTCATTTGGTACCTGCCGGTATTGAAGGAGCCAGTTATGCGCTCTTTACCACCACGTGGAATGTCGCATCCTCCTTGGCGGATTCCATCTCCACCATGTTGCTCGGGATTTGGGACGTGTCCAAGGAGACGCTGGCACAAGGCGATTGGTCGGGGTTGGTGCGTCTCGGCATTTTGACCACCGTCTTGCAAACGCTGCCACTCGTGGCGGTTGGACTCTTGCCCCATTCGGTAGATGATTTGCAACAAGAACAACAACGACGAACAACCGACCCAAACTACTACCACAGGGGTGCTGGCATGACCTATCTACTCGTGGTGGCGCTGGCATTGGCATGGACGATTTTTGTGGATGTCATGAATATTGTCTCGCCGGGATGGATGGGGGAGAGTTAGAACGAACGAAACGTAAACATACATGATGGAAATCGGTTGTTGGGAACGCGGGCATGCTACATTGTACTTTGTGGAGGGACAGAATTGGCCGAAACTGGTTTGTATGATGGCTGCCACCAAGCCAATGGAAGCCAAGTTGATGCTACCGTAGTGTGAGAACGGACAGTCACATCACACAAACAATTTTGGATGGTTTCTTCTCATACCTTTTCAACAAAAATTTGTTCGCAATGCCTACCAAACCATCACACTAGCAACAACAATAAGCAGCCCAGCTCACTCTAGTGCCAAGGGAGTCGAGTCGAGGATAGCTTGAAATTGGCCATGTCAGCCTTCACCTTGGGATTCACTACCGTATGACCTGCATCAAAAACAAACATTCTCTTCCCCCGCATGGTCACGCGTGGCACCTGCGACATCACCATCTGTGCCCAACCGAATACCGTCGCCTCCGGATGCGTTCCCCAGAGCCATAATACGGTAACTGGGTGCCTTCAACGAAATCCGTTTGGCTCCTTCGAAACCAAACTCCGCTCGTGCCAAGTTCTCATTGTCAAGCACAATACACAAGAGTCGATCACCGGGGCGCTTGTGCTATTGAAAGGTGGCAAGTTCCTGCAGTGTCATCTGCAAGTAATGCACAACAAAAACGAAGGGGCAGCCATTCGTACAATTCATGCTTTCTTCGTATGGACGCAAAGCACAACGCCACTCGCAGGAGCTAGAATGGCCGCAACAGCTGCGTTCAAACCGCAACCCATGGTTCCCAAGCACTCGGAGTACAGAGTTCGTGTTCCTGCCTTCAAAGTCAAGCACTATGATGCCCACCGAGTGATATCACCAACGTCTACGCAGCCAGATTGTCGAGCCTCGAAAGACGCTGTCGGTGGTTCGTCAGATCCCACAAGGCGTACATAACAGTAGATGGGTGGCAAAAGTTGGTACTGTTGGCAACGAGTCGTACAAACAAAGCTTGTCGGACGACGCATAGCTTTTCCAGCCTGTATCATGCATTGTCTCTCAGAGACTGTCGGCTTCCTTGAGCAGTTTCCCGACAGTGTGGTTTTCTTGAAGGGTAACGTGCAACTTTTCGACAGGATTGTTGCACCGCATATACTCCTACATGTAGTTACCAGGCATGAATTGTTGGATCTGCATTGATGTTGCACCATGGCAATACGAACGAGGTTGGTGAGCTCACGGCAACCGCCACAATATTGCCGAGGATCTGATGCTCAGCTTGATATGGCGACTTGAGCGCTCCTGCTTTCGGTTGAGTCTCAATCAGAGAATACGAACCCAGACTTACAGCTTTGTTGTCAAGAGAAGCATCTCGTCCTGGACCACAATGCTGATCACTCAACGACTCTTTGAAATCAAAGAGGCAGCCGCGAGTCCTGGTTTGCCATGAGCGCCAACAACGCTAGGGGGCGGGTTTCATCCACCAGACCTTTGCAATGGAGACGAGTCAAGACTGGTGCTGCTCAGCGTCTCTGCCGAATCGAGGACAACATCCGACAACTCCTGCTCGCTGTACTTGTCGGCTCCGTTTGCCGTGGCGCCGGGGAGGGCACGAAGTTCAACAGACAATCACATTGCGCCTCCCTTCCCGTGGATCCAATCAGTGTTCGTGCTGTGGCTTTGATAGAAAAGATGTGCTGGAGAGCAGATTTTGGAGTTGAAAACACATTTCTCTTTGATAGGTAGGGGCGAGGGCATCGCTCGGATGTCCTCGGGTAATGCCAAATGAGTTCATGTCAGAGCAGCTGCAATGGCGTCTCGAAGCAAGGGAGAAAATCGACTTGGCTCGCAGAATGTGCATCCTTGCTCCACAAAATGCCGGCACCAACGAACAGCTGGCTCTGATTCACATCCTGGAAGGCAGCCGATATTCGAATATCGGCTGCCTTCCAGGAACTCAAAACGACCCATGCCGGCTGTCGGCTTGAGGCATGTGAGGGCAAGCAAAGGAACTTCGTCCAGCACAGGGGACCACAGCGCCGCCACCATGGCCTCCAAACACAATCCTTCAGCCAGTATCAGCTCTGTGAAAACAATCAATTTTGGAGAGAGTGTTGTAAAGCAAAATGTGAGGAGTCTATCGAATTCACAAAAGCGAATCATCAGGATTGTGCGATTGATTATTGGAGCCAAATCCAAAGCTGTCAAGGAGAGCAAAAGGAACGGACGATCCGCCAGTTGTCGGCGACGAACTACGTGTTTCGTTTTATTTTCAATGATCCCAATGGCGTTGTTTCTGGGTTGCCACCAGCCGCATGGTTCAAGCTGGTGTCATTCGGTGACCACAATCCCCTTGTCTCCTTGAATGGCAACGTGACTGGGCCCGCCGTGAGCACTATGACATCTGATGAACTCGCTCAAACCACAGGCTGGTGCCTGTGGTATTGGAATCCCACCGAATTCCCACCCTGACAGGTCCATTTGGATGCGTTGAAGCCACATGGTGTCGAGGCGCCCAAGCAACCAAGGGAGCCCAGATATTGGCAAGCGTGTGCTCGATGGGCCCTGTTGGAAAAGTTAAAGCTTTGGAATGACAAAGATTGTATTCATTATGACGAACCGAAGAGGTCGTCTGTGAGAAATAATGAAAGCCATGACGAGCGAACAAGCAAGCAACCAACCGGTGTCCGTATTTTTAACTTGAGTTGACCGAAGAGCAGATGAAACATGCACCAACAGTGCTGCAAATGGCAAACAAATTTGCCAACGATCTGCTTGAGTTTCTTGAAACGAGGGCATCCAACAAGAGGGCCTTGGAAATCGTCTCCATGAAGATTGCACCTGGCTATGAATTGCACTGTCATGCAATTCCAAATCTTGAGCTGGAAGCTATCTGCATACACGGGGCTCTCATTGAGATCCGAGTAGTTAGGGAGCCTAGCCTCCCCGAGCATGGCAACCATGAAAACATAGATCCGCCTTCCTTACGGGGCCCCAGCATGTCGTCCGTCAACGAGCATGATTGGTCGGTACCAGTACAAACACGTGGCGCTGGTCAATCAACTACGGATACAAGGGTGCCTCTTGCTCTTTGGTGGGACAGAGGCCAATGTTGACAATATCGATAGTTAAGTTGAACGAGGCAATTCATTGTGCCAATAAGTGCCACAGGAGTTGAAGCATGCAGGCAAGTAACAATTTTTGGTCGCCTGGAACGTACCGGTACCGGTTCAGTCGAACCGGTACATCGGAAGCTGCCTTCTTCTTTTTGGCATGAAAGGGTGCTAGCTAGCTAGATAGATGGTCAATTGCTTCTGCCAAGTTTAGTCTACTCTGAAATTGTGTATTATGGAGGTTCCTTAGCTCCTTGTTAGCTTCCAGCTTGGTGATAAGTACCTCTACTAGCTAGCTAGAGTATCCCTGTAGCCAAATAGAAGCAAGGCTAGCTAGCAGGAGGAAGCCTCAAAGCTGGAAAGCAGAGCTCCACCGGTACCGTACCGTAGCTACTACATGTAGCTAGATCTTGGCAGTCTGTTGTGGATGATGTAGACCTACTTCAGCACGCCTGGAAAAGCTGTGAGAATTCCACCTCAGCTTCAACTGTCCATTACAGTCTGTGACCTTCTGGCAGGTTGTCTGACGCACGAGAATGTTTTTTTACTGATACTTCGGATTTCGGATCGATGATGCTGTTTTGCGTGGTTTGCAAGGTTAGTAGGCTAGTACATCGTACTCGAGTACACAACTTTACAGAATCGAGGACTGTCGCCATGGTTTGAACCGGTACTCACAGAGTAGCCACTCTATCTCTCCTAGTACTCGAGTAGTAGCACGAGCGAGTACGTACTGTAGTCTCTGCATTGGTCGTCAGTCGTCAGGTTCTTCTCTCTGTGGGCGAGAAGCCGGTTCATTTTTACTTGTGCGTCAGAATGATATCATGAGGTTGCTTTTCTTTGAAGCCCCAGAACAGGCTCAACAAAAACGAGAATAATTATTTATTCTGTTCACAAAGATGTGTCGTACACTGTCGACAATAGCTCGACAATGCTGTCATCTGTGTGATACAACTTCCCCTCTGTTCTCTCGTCAAAACTAACTTGTCTCGAATAATTTGTTTGGATTAGCTTCCTCGATACTTCGGAGTATCTAACAGTAGCTACCGGTACCGTTCGGTGGTACCCGATAAGCACCCCGAGGGATCTATCTACTAGTAGACTAGTAAGCTTTAGCCCTGAGAAATGCTAGATGTATGCATAGGTATCACTTTCATACTTGATGCCCCGCAAGATCATGGTATATAAGTCTAGAATAATGATAACATTTATTTTTATTGGCTGGAGAGAATAGCCAGTCAGTTAGTTAGTTAGTTAGTCAGTGCTACTTCTCTGGTGCCACTTGCGATGGCCAGGACGCAATAACTGCAGGAACTGGAACAGTAGTGGCCTTTGGCAAGATGGCGACTGAAGGGTGCGTGTAAGTATTGAGCAACGTGTTGCAGAGTGCATGCTGAGACATGGAAGAGGAGGTAGATGCTGCCACAATGATTGGCATGGAAGACATGGTCAAGTGCATGGCATAGAGTGTTTCCCGGATGTTTTCATTCACCATCTTCATGGTGCCCCCCTGCCGTTGTATGGCTTCCTTGGTCTGGCGGTCCTTGGACATGAGTTTGGCCCGTTCCTCCTGGATTGCCTTGGGCATGGCCGTGAGTGCTTGCCTCATGGATGTAATGGCCTTGCGAGTTTCTTCATTCTCCTTGCAAAGAATGTGTCTTCGCGTAGCTACTTCATCGAGCATGTGCTTCACTTCCCTCAGAGCAATCAGCTTTTTCTTTCGACCCCCCCGATCCTTCTTGTTGGGCAACATCTTCTCCCCATACTGATTGAGCTTTTGCTCAAACTTCATCTCGTCTTTGACCAGCATGTTGTTAGTTTTAGTTGTTAGAGCTGTTGTTGTTTAGTTTAGTGCTTGGCTTATTATTGGCAGAGCAAGATTGAAGTTTGTCTTTTTAAATTTGTGAGGGCAAGCTGCGAGCTTCTGAAGAAAGACACAAAGAGCATTCTCTACAGAAATTCAATTTGTTAAAGAAGCTTCTCTCGATTCTCTTGTGACGTTTGCCTGCTGTCACTCTCCTTCGCGTCTTTTCTCAGCTTCACGACAGCTGTAGTTTCCCGATCTAGCCAAATGCTTACCCTCGGCTATTAGATACTCTGTACGTTACCGGCAATGGGATCAGTGTGCCCACTCGAATTTTAGTTTTGCTACTTTATCAAGCTTCCAGATTGAAACGAATCATTCCACCCTCTAGCTAGAGAGAAGTCTATCTTACTGAGCCACTTTATCCAACTACTTCAACGCTGTCTTGAAAACCATTCATATAGTACAGGCTACCGGTACCACGAAATCTTTCCTGCATATCCTGCCTGATTGTTTGGCGGCAGAGGTGCAGGAGCAGAATTTTTGCTTTTCCGAACATGTCCTTTTGAATGCAGCTTGGTGCCAACTTTTATCATACCGGTAGTACCAGTACCGGTATATCTTATGTTATCGGCACTCCATGCATGCTCATCAGTGGCTAAGCAGCAGGACTGACAACCTGGGCAAATACAAAAGTATCTTATAAATAGGGTACTATGCTTGTAACTTGGAGCTCGTAGATTTGTTGTTACGATTACTGAAGCCCCTGCTTCCTGCGATGACTGACGCACCTGCCACTAACATCGAGGCTTAATAAAAAGGGGGGAACGATGGAACTTGAAACTTGAATCATGAGCGGCTTTGCTGTTCAGAAAGGAAAAAAGGTTACAGTAGATCTACATGTATAATAGCAGAAAGACTCGACTCAGTTTGGTAATCCAGCTTCTTTGTCATCGGGTACATAAACATGTCATACTTATGTCGTATGAAGCACCAATAGGAACACCATAAACGGTCTTCTCCTTCATGCTTCTGTGCGAGCTTGTGCGTCAGGGTGTTCCTGTCTCTTTCATGGTGCTGCTGTAAGACTTGCTGCAACACTTGCTGCAGTGTTCACCCCAATTGGAGGAACAGACAGCAACAGCTGTTGATGCACGGCACTTGTTGTAGCCTTTTTCTCAAAACATCAAGACGAAACACTGACGCACTGACGCACAAACCAACTGAAAAGTTGACACCACCTAAGAAACAAGGACTGCATCAGTTTCACGCACCAAATTACAACAACATTGTCCTTCTTTTCAGGGAGTTGCCATTTTGCATTCATTCTTACGCACGACGTCGAGGCCCTAATGGCATCTTTGTGCTAGCTAGCTAGCTATCATAGTTGTCGACTGAATGATGGAACGGAATCAGAGCAGGCCTGTTCTGTGTTGCTGTCGCCTGTCGCCCGTGTAGGCTCCATTTCTTTGGTTGCGGATGTGTGGGTACTAGCAAGATCCTGCTTCTTCTTCATAATACGCACTTCTTCGTTTCGTTGAAATCCCGACACCTCTTTAGCAGAGCGTCGACTCCACACTTCTTGGTTTGTTGGGCCACTTCTTCCTTCTGCTATAGCTTCCATCGTCAGGAGTAGCCGCAATTTGTTACGCACTTCCTTGATATCCCTTTATTTAACTGTCCACTCCACCCTTTTTGGTTGGGTGTATGGTTGCGTCCAGCCCTGGATATCTCTGGGTTGAATGAGAAGACGACAGGGCCCTTCTTCCGCCTCCCACGGGGGGAAATCTCCTGGCGCCGTACTAGCTGGCTGTTGGGCTTGAGTTTAGACTATAGTCTAGTAGTCTACTTGTACCTAGCTAGAAGAAGAAGAAGAAGAAGCTTGGTACTGTATTATTTTCTGGCTGGAATAGGTTTGCTCATTTAAGTCAGCGGGAGCTGCGATACCTCGGCAGAAAGACAGATAGAAGAAGGAGGATCATGTTCGAGATTGCACCCATCTTCCAAGCCAGTGCACCAGCCCTGGCGACAACACCCGACTACGTCATGTGTTGCCGCCCGGTATCATTCATTCCCTCATTGCAACCTTCTTTATTAAGCTAGCCCTGGCGACAACACCCGACTACGTGGTGTGTTGCCGCCCGCTACTCTATAATTTACCAGCTGCCATTCCCTTATTGTAACTCTAACCTTTACAACTCCTGCTGGCTTATTGTGATGTTGTGCTGATTGCACTAACCTTAAATATTAATGATTTATTCCTACCCCTAACTTGTATTGAACCATCAATGTTCAGTTTTGTTGGCTTATGACTATCTCTATCCTTATACTTTGGCTTCACCGGAATAGGAAATAGGAAATAGCATTAAAGGGGTTGAGAACTCAGGCAGTTTACCTGCCGAGGTATTAGTCTGCTAGTCTACCATAGATACCTACGGGTATAGCGTGAGGCCTGGGTTCTCGTTTCCCTCCAGTTGCAAGAAGAAGCTTGGTATGTTCTGGCCGCAATAGGTTCACTCATTACTGGTGTGCTTGCCTAGCTAGCTAGCTTTCGATCTCTTCTAAAAAGGTATCGATACAGTGACTGAACTCTTGAAACGAAATCATGCCCAGCAAACGAAACCGGATACTCAACCGGACTACCCTGATGATTTTATTTGCGTGCTACAGCTTCTCCTTTAGCTTGGCTCGTTGTACATGGATCCAATGGAAACCATCGGTGAGCGCTCCTCCCGGTGCCGGGCCCATGATTTTCGTGGCTTTAAAGGCCCAATTGCGCTCGCGAGGTGCAGATGCGTCAAAGCGCAGTCCGGGCGGAGCCACCGGAACCTTGTTGACTGTAGCCGTAGCTCGCGACCTTGTGTACTGATAGCAGGGTGGGTTGGGTTAGATGCACGCTTCCGAGTAGGCCACTTCATCTGGCAGGTTCGGTAGCTCGGTCTCCTCAAGCCAGCTCAGGACCAACTTTGTGGAGGTTAGATCGCTGCCCAGGGCATCAAAGAAAACGAGCTTGTTGACGCTTCCATTCATATCCAGGAGGTCATACGGCAAAAAGTAGAACTGCTGGGAATACTTGTCAATGCTGTCGCCACGAGTGATGTTCCAAAACCGACCAAGGTCGTGGCCATTGAGCCACAAATGCCCTCGTCCTTGCGTAACGTTGACATAAAGTGCCTGCGTTTTGGGGTCGTACTCTGGCGTGTTGAACATGGCGGTGGACCATAGAGGACGAACAGAGGAGGATGAAGACGCCCCGACATTCTTGACATCCTTGCAGAAGCCCTTCTCACCTCCATTCAATGTAGGAGAACTGATCCATTCCTTGTTCACGCCAATGAGACTCTGATTTCCGTTTTGCGAGGATGATAGCGTCACGTCTCCTGTGATGCCCTTCACCTTTGCTCCAGTGCCACCTCCCCAACGACCAATTAGATTGTTGTATCCCAGCGACTCGGATAAGATTGCCAGGTCATGATGACCACTCTCCAAAGAACCAATGAAAAAATCAAAGGTAGCGTTGCCTTCGGCGTGATGTCGTTCGTACGCTTCGCCTTGAAAGACTCCATCTAGAAAGAGCACCATGGCACTCCCCTTTTGAGATTCCACTAGTATGGATACTTCGTCCAGAGATTCCTTCAAGTGGAAGCTCGTCTGATACCATGCATAGTCACTGGAAAAGTCCGCATCCATGTTCAATGCTGTTTGCTCCACAGGTCCGGTACTGACAATTCGTTTACTCGACAAGGCACCGATAGGTTCGGCGCAGGATGCCCAACCTAGGAGACGCACTGGCCCAGGTTCCGTTTTTCTCTTGTATGCCATGGCATTGGCAGAGATTTGAAAGGAATCGAAAATGACGGCTCCATCCATGATAATCATGGCAGACCATGGATCCATTTCAATAATCAGTGTCTCGTTCTTGCTGTTGATTGATGTTGTTGCTTTTGTCATCATGGTGTCCCCAGACAACAATGTCAGCCTAACTACCACGGATGCTCCAGAGTTGTTTTCGACAAAGACGACTTCCTGATCCTCTTGATTGTCGGCTCGAGTATGATTGGTGCGATAAACATACATGGCTTGTTTTTCTGGATCACTCCATTCCCATTCACTCTTGAAGTCATTCCACCGTTGTACGGCCGCGCCATGATCAAGTGCCGTGGGTGCTGCCAGCAGAATGGGTGCAATCTGTTGAATGGCGTGATGCAGTGCTTGAAAATGTTGATATTTGGGATAACGGGGTTGTCCCGACGTGCAGACGGGTGCATCGGTGGCATAGGCATTCATGATTCCAGCCGCACTGGCCCGTCCTCGATTGTATCCACCCCACCACATGTAGTAATTAATGTGTGTGCCCCCTCTGGCAAACCATTTGACGGCGTCCCTGGCCATATTTCGTGCGGTCCGACCCCAAAAGTAATCACTGACATTCTTGGGGTCGTCACCCCAGATTTGAAATCCTCCTTCGTCTGGTACCGTACATTTTGTATACAATAGAAAGTTAGACGCAATCGAGTAAATACACAAGCACACGCACACACATATGTAACTGTCAAAGGGGTCCATCGTTTATATATTTCCTCGACTCACCTTCGGTCCACATGGCTGGTTGATCTACTTGAATGTTCCCTCCTTGCTTTTGCCCATGCTGTTCGAGCCATTTGGGGCAATCTCCATTGCACGTGAGAATGGTATTGTTGGCAGCCAATCCGTAGCACATGGTCCATACCACATCGGGTGCCAATCGTTGGACGAGTGCACCACACCAATCGGCATAGTCTTGTACGGAATGGTTGATCGTTGTTTCCAGTAGTCGCTGTTGCGTTCCATCATTGTCCAGAATCATGGGTTGTTGATCACTCTGCCGTTCTTCTTCGGTTTTGTCTTCGCCCAATTCATTTTCAATTTGTGCCAGGACAATGTTGCCCCCCTGATGAGCAAATAGTTGGTGATCCGTCAAATACGCCACGGTAGCGGTCACGTACTCTTCCATGACGGTCATCCAGGGTTGATTGTATCGTCGCATTGCCATGTCGGGCGAGTGGAGGGGAACCCATTCGGGAATGCCCCCAAAATTGTATTCGGCACAAACATACGGACCAATTCGGGCATGGACAAACAATCCTCGACGAGCTGCCGCTCGAATGGCATCTGCCAATGTCCAAGGTTGGTTGTCTTGGGTTTTCATCAATGTCCAATCGATCTCCGACGTCGCAAGTGGTTGATGCTGTTGCCAAAAGACATAAATGGTAATCATATTGAGTCCTTGTTGGACGGCCAAATCGAGGGCATGATCCCACGTGGCGGGTGTGGCACGACCGGGATGCAAACTGCCAGCGAGAAACAAAGCCCGTTGGCCATTGAGCAAGAGCGAGCGGCCATCGTATGTGACGGAAATGGGACCTTGCGGTGCATAGTTCCAAAAGGACGGAATTCCTGGTGTGTGGCGTGCGACTTGGAGTTGTGTATGAGGAGGTGGGTGACAAAAGGGAATGGTTTCTGGGCATGCTTCGTCGGTTGTGGGTATTGTGGGTGATGATGGAATGTGTGGCGTGGGAAAAAACCAATTTTTGGTGGCGTAGCGCAAGGAAATCAAAATGGCAAATAGCAGTAGTGCAATTATGCTCATTCCTCGACACGCATCTTGTCGCTCGGCTTCGCTTTCCGTGTCACTGCGCAAGTCGTGATGGTCCGTATTACTAGCACTAGTAGTACCGGTAGTGCAGTAGTGTCGGGTCTGCTTGGGAGACACAATCAGGACGTGTCGTCCATCGGGTTGAGGATGACGACCATTCATACTTCCATAGGAGCTTCCACTGGTGACGTTGTTGCTCATCAGCATGCAACTTACTAATAGTATGTTATGTTATGTTATGATGTGTTATGATAACCAAGGACGATGATGATGCATACATACATGCAGTTGGGTTAATTGCCTTCACTACAGTTGGTTGTGAGCAAAAGAGCAAAGGGACGAAAATGCGTCGTGTCGTTCGTTGACGCGCTGCAAAGAAATGAAAGAGAGGAGAGAAAAAGATTTTGCTTCTCTCTCTGGATCTTTGGTGTCACCAAATTGCAGCTCTGTCAACTTCTACATATAAGTCAGCGGGAGCTGCGATACCTCCGCAGAAAGACAGATAGAAGAAGGAGGATCATGTTCGAGATTGCACCCATCTTTCAAGCCAGTGCACCAGCCCTGGCAACAACACCCGACTACGTCGACTACGTCGTGTGTTGCCGCCCAGTATCATTCATTCCCTCATTGCAACCTTCTTTATTAAGCTAGCCCTGGCGACAACGCCCGCTACTCTATAATTTACCAGCTGCCATTCCCTTATTGTAACTCTAACCTTTACAACTCCTGCTGGCTTATTGTGCTGTTGTGCTGATTGCACTAACCTTAAATATTAATGATTTATTCCTACCCCTAACTTGTATTGAACCATCAATATTCAGTTTTGTTGGCTTATGACTATCTCTATACTTATACTTTTGGCTTCACCGGAATAGGAAATAGGAAATAGCATTAAAGGGGTTGAGAACTCAGGCAGTTTACCTGCCGAGGTTAAAATACCGTAGCCTTGCATTCTTAAAAGTACTGGTAAGCTCTGAAGATGTCGAGGAGACCGTCATATCTTTGCTACTCACTGTACTGGTACCCATATGCTCTACTGGTACATTACGTACCATAATTTGTGGTGAATCGAATCATTGCTCGGAACTCAGTGAACAAACCCTTGGATAGTAATAGGCATCACACCCTCTCAGGAGGCCAGTGTGGCAGGTGAACAGACTTGACTGTGGGAATTACCCAGGCATCGGCTCGTGGGTCGTCCCCAAGCACTTGTTGTCTGGATCCGCTAATTGACTTTCAGTTTTATTTTTTGGTACATTACGTACTGGCCGAAGCTGGAGCAAAGAAACTCGATGGCTATTATTAGTAATCCCTCTATAAAAAACTATCAAGAGATGATAATCTGGCTAGTAGAGTATTATAGTACCAGCCATAGATTCGAGAAGAAATGTCCTTAATTACCCCTGCTCGGAAGCAGATTTTGTAGAAAAATCTCCCGGCAAACTGAAGATCCAGGTCAGTCGTGCAAACCTGAGGCGTAGCCGAAGGTGCACGGTTGACCGTGGATCGACAAGGCCGAGGACGAGGCAAGATCGAGGCAAGGTTGAGGCGAAAGGAAGGCCGAAGGCCTGGAAAAGCCGAGGACCGAAGACGAGATCGCAGCTGAGAACAAGGCCGACAGTGAGGCGGGAGATCTTTGTGTGTAATCTACCTGACAGTAGCCCGAGGAAATATGCATGGTAACAGGAGCGCCATTGTCGTTGTCTAGCGTGATGTTGTCAGTTGGTTGATGTGCATGGTTGCTGTTGTTGACGAGGCACAGTTTACCATTGAACGAGTCATGTTTCCTGAGTTTCAACGACTTTTTTCTGTGTCCTTTTATTACTTAAGGATCGAAAAACGGCTGAAAATCCAACAGTGGATTCTCCGTGATACTACTACTGGCATCTTACCCGCCAATTCCCACTCAAGAAAACGGCTGAAAATCCAACAGTGGATTTTACACAGTAACTACTAGAAGAGTAAAACTTCCAATCAACTCGCTTCTTATACAAACCTGGGAAATGTCACTCAAAATCCATGTGTAAGCTTAAATCTTCAGATTGGATTCTCATCAAAAATCCAATAATCTGTCCACTCACAAACAACTAGTGGATTTCGGTCGTTTCTTTTTTCAGTCTGTAGAAACTGTACCAGAGCTACGAGGGCTTGGCGGGTGGATTACGATACTGAGGTAGACTAGTCTACTGCGGCATCCTCGTTTGTGCCGTCATCTGCAAAGATCCTTACCATAGTCCCCTCCAACCCATACATGTAATGTTCATGTACCTGGTAGTAACTTGCCCCTATAGACCAAAGATGGAAACTATATCGAAGAGACAAGATTCACGCAACAGACGTTGTTGGAAGTTCATTGTCTCATTATGCACATGGCAGACTCCTGCACAGGCACAGTCAATGAACACGATGCTCACGAAGGAATTATGGCACGAGATGTTTCAATGCATATTAAGCTTCATGTTCTGAGATCTCACTTGGCACCGTTTGCAATTGCTAACCAAATGCTTTGCCGGTGCTCCCACCAACCAAGGCCGTCATGACAGACAGCTACATAACTTCGAGAGGTATTGCCGTCAAATTAACCGAAATTGTCATTAAATCCTCAACAAGAGTTGGCAAACGGTCGTTGTCAAGCTCGGCTGGCAAATGCTGCCGGAAAACTGGTTGGCCCCAAGTTTCAGTTGCGTCAATGCCGTCAGGAGCCCTATCACTGTAGGTATCGTGCCAGCGATGGAGGCGTCGTGCAACATCAAATCTCGCAGAAGAGTCATTTTAGCAAACTCGGAGAGAATGGTGCTCTCATTATGATGGAAATTGTTCAGGGACAGATTGATGGTTTCCATCTCTGCCAACAGTCCCAACTCTGTAGGCAGTGCCCCAGATAGCAGGTTGCCACCAAGATGCAACTGAGTCAAAGCGGAGAGGGTGGCAACCTCGGACGGCAGTGAGCCGCTCAAGGAATTGGCCGCCAAACTCAAATGCGTCATGTTGCGTGGCAGGCGTGAAAACAGAGACGGAGGGATAGTACCTTGAAGGTTGCTGTCGGACAACAGGAGCGTTTCGAGGCTTTTCATGTAGCGAAGGGTGGTTGGGACGACCTTGTCCAACGGTTCACTCCAGCTGGGGGAACTGCCAATGGCAAGGTATTCCAAGGACGATAGCATTGCCACTTCGGGTGGAATCGTCCCCGAATCGATATCGGTAATGTGGCCAAAGTCCAAACTGATCACAACTTGTGACTCATCGCATTGAATCTGGAAGATTTCTCGATTCTTGTAGGCGGTGGGCTCCAGTGTCCAATCACACTCTGAGGACATCGGATTCAACCACTCTTGCCGGTCCCCGATATCCCACGTGTCCCCATCGAAGGAATAGTAGACACATGCGAGAGCGTACAGTTGGTGCTTTCTCCATCCCTCCATTGTGTCTAACATTTCTAGCGAATAGCTACGGGAGATCCAATCTAGCGCTTTTCGTAGCGGGGCATTGGGGTTGCTGCTTTCGCGTTGCAAGGACTGTATGGCGTAGTTGTCTGGTAGATGGAGGGATTCCAGGAGATACACGTTGACCGTTCCGCCATTGACGACTGTAGAGAAGTATGCGGTGTCTGCGATGGACATGGGTTGGAGTTGCGTTTTCGAGAACAAGAGCATTTCACCCGTTGTGGCATTACGGCGTGATGTCACATTGCCCGCAAACCCGTTCAGCAATCGCTGTCCCTCGTAGAGACGAAGCCGTCCTTGCTTGCTCGTGCTGTTTGGTTGCGTGTTGTGAGATGTCGTGTTGGATGCCAGCGACGGAGTGGTTTCCGTTGTGTTTCCGTGATCAAAAATGTTCCCAACCAAGGTGTCGTTCGTCAATAATGGCGCTGGAGTAGTAACGTTGGACGCCTCTGGTGTTGATCCACCATCGTCGCCGCAGAGGCCCGAACCACACGTAATGCCCGTGATTGCGATTGCGGTAATCAAAAGGGCCAGGATTAAACAGAGCCATTTCCCTGCTGCCGAGACTGGAAGGACCTGGAGTGATCCGTTCTGTTTGTCCAATTCTTGTGCCGGCTCTGCCATTACCACGAGAATATCCGAGGGGTCATCCTCTTCCACCAAGGTGGCTTCCAGCAGTGGTGCTTCTGGTGGATCGTTCGAGACGCCAAACGTAGCTTCCTCTTCATCATCAACTCATTCGATAAAGAGACGAGCTGGAGAAAGCAGCAACATGAATGTCTGGTTCATTGTCGTTTCCGCGTCCCTTGGCATCCCTACCAGCTCGAGGGAACTTGTCTCTGGGAAAGGGGCGTCGCTCTCGCTTGGCGGGTGTGAAGTGTGCTTCCTCTGGTACATTCTTTCTTCGTAGTCCTCGCTTGCTCTTGTGATCACTCTGGGTCAAACCGGATCTGTTTCTAGGCAGTGTATGGATGGCTCCCACTGCACTGGTTTCCGCTGGTGCCTCCACGTCCCTTGTATCGTTGCCACCAGGAGGATGCGGCATGGCATTATGATTTTCAATTTCATCCCGCAAGCTGTTTATCCTCCTATGGCTTTGTTTGGAATCTGAATCCATGGCAGCTCCTACCTTCTTTCTTCGTAGTCCTCGCTTGCTCTTTTGATCGCTCGGGCTTAAACCATTTCTCGGCAGTGTGTGGATGGCTCCCACCTCACTGGTTGCTGCTGGTGCCTCCAAGTCCCTTGTATTCTTGTCACCAGGAGGATGTGGTACATCATGATTGCCTTCATCCCGGATGCTAGATACACTCCTATTGCTTTGTTTGGAAGTTGATTCCATGGCAGTTCCAACATACAAGAGATCTCTCTATTGCTTGTTACTGTACTTGAATCGAATCTTTGTAATTAGTCCGAGAGAAGCGGAGATGGATGATGCGAAGGAAGGCTTCTGGGTCCGGACCAAAGAAGAACAAGCAGCTGTCAAAAAGAAGATGTGATTGGATTATCCCAATCGAATCCTTCAACATCTTGGTCAATCCTTTAAACCGTGTTTATTTGGACACACTAGCGAGTCTCGATAGCCAGCCAGTAAGGGTCCAAAGTACTGTGTCCAACAGAACACACTATATCAATCCCTATCCTTAACAAGGACAAATGTCCCTTATGTCTTTGGCAAATCTTACACCGTGTTTATCTGAACACACTAGTGAGTCTGCATAGCCAGCCAGAACTGGTACCCATATGTTGAAACTAATGTGTCCAGCTGAACACAAATATAATACCTATCCTTAACGAGGAAATTGTCCCCTATGTGACCAAAACAGCTGCAAAAAACACATACACAAACACAAACACACACACACACACACACACACACAACACATACAGCGATAAAAATGTGAAAGACCCTCAGTCCGTTGAGGGCAAACCAAGATAATTTCCCTACTCTAAACCCCCCCTTTCTTCAGGGTTTCACGGAAGTGTCATGAAACCTACCGGTACTGTAGACTCTATAGTTGAGATAAATACCTCGGTTATAAGCGTCACAATGTTTGAGG
>CAICTM010001996.1:0-19696 GCA_903772945.1 Seminavis robusta
CCTTGTTCTAGCCTCAGTTCACTTTGAATTCTCCCTACGGTTTTTAGGACATACAATCCTCGTACCTCTACGGAGAGCCCCTGCAGCACCCATTAGTTAATCTCAATTAGGTCTACTACATGTATATAGAGGGGAGACCCTAATAGAGTCGAAGACCAGCCAGCTCAGCCATTGGGCCACGAACTGGACAGTTGGATCGATACAAAAACTATCAACAGCCGGGGGTACTTCGGCAAATTCGGAAGGTTGCCATGTCTGTTTGGGAGACAGACCACAACTTTAAAATCAGGTGTCGTGTTCCTCCATTAGAGTATCCCGCCATGGCAAAGGATATCATTTTGCCAATGTTCATTATAAAACTTAATTCGAACCCATTCCTGTTGCTCTTTCCCAACACTTTCTTTCAATAGGTACTGTGATGAAAGCAGATTTTGTTTCTTCTCCAAGCGCTGACTGTTTTAACATCCATCTCTGGTTCATCAGGAATGCCTCCCATTCCAAGAGCATCTCCACCAGCCTCAACCAGTCATTTCGGAGCTCGTGGATGTCTCGAAATGTGGCGTTTTCCTTAAGAAATTATTTCGATACCCAATAATCTCAATACAAGCAGCGATGAAGTAGCGAAAACACGCCACGGTACTCGTTAGCGCATCAGCTTCTTCTTCCTGATTCATGTGAACTATCATGGGATGTACGTTCAATATGGGAGAAAGTTCCATTTGTGATGTCAATTGCATCAATCTCCTTGGCTCCGATGAGGTTTGGGCCAATCTGGGCAAAAAAGCTCCCGTAAAAAAAATACCAACACATGGCGTGAGGCATTTACTCAAGGGGAAAATCCATGGTTCAGTAATCCGTACTATATCATGAATCTGACTCTTTTAATTCCATGCTTGTGCAATCAGATGCTGGCAAATCTCAATGCCATCCTGTTGTCTTGGCGATGTTGATGTCTATCAGTTCTCTTTGCTGTGTAAGTATCAACATGTGGTTGTCGAGTTCAAGGTTGGAAGTTGCAGTATGACAAATATCTTAACATTGCCAACCGGCCTTCTATACTTTCCCCAGAGCACCTCGGCCTCATCGGTACGACCCTCACCATACAGTAAAGAAAACAAGCTACGAGGTTTCGGTAGAGCTGCTCTTCGTCTTGTAATGGAGATCTCCTATATCTATCCCATTGTTTGGATGGTTACGTAAGAGCGCAAGATAGTATCAAGTTTGGTAATGGAAGTCTGTGGCTTCACGACTTTTGTTCGTATACCCCCTCATTGGGAAGTAAACCATCGAAATTCAGGAAATCCAGAATCTGCTTGATCATGGTTTGAGTCGGCAAATATCTTCTCTTACTTGTGATTTGCCTGCACGAGTAGTTGACAACATACACCAAGAGTTGCCCATGCCTGATACCTTCCTTCGATATTACAGGGAGAAACAAGGAGAGAAACATCTTCAGCGCAGCTATACGAAAGGTTTTGGAACTGCCAGTCACTGCCCCATCAACATATATGTACCGATTGGTTGACCCTGATTCCCATTTGCTTCGGCGGATTGGGTAACAGTATGCCGTTGTAACAATTGCGGTATCGCGACCCACCCAGTGTTCTACTGACTGTTTTGGTACTCCGTTTTAGGTGGTGGAGGCTAGTGGATCGTTATCGAAAAAGCAGAAATCGTATCGAGTCCTAGAGGCGTGGATACGGCAGCAAGTTGTCCACACACTAATTGGCGAGCATCGTGCAGACCACTACTTATAAGCAACCTTTGAAGGTGTGGAAGCGACAAGATCTTTTTGGCCTGAAAGGAAATTTGCCACACCTATGTTGTAATCTTGTTCATGAGGAGACTCATCAACTTTTTCCGGCTCAAGTACTACCGGAACCGCCTACCAAGCTTCTCGTTCGAACCCCAAGATAGCCTATATGCGGGCTCCAGTTTCATCCCAAGTGGCCATGTCATACACATCTATCATAGCTAGTATACCACGTCAATGGGCCTTGTTCTTTCGATGGATATCCATCAATTTGAAACCCCGAGCCTGTTTCTTATCCAAGGGGAGGAACGGCAGGAACGTTTTCTTTGAATCTGCACAATTATTGCCGGAATTGGTTGATGTTCCTATCGTCTGGAGGTTCATTGTCATGGTTCCATTCCTTGGGAATTTGTACCAGGGTAGCTGTTGATCCACCACTGCTGTCTCATCATCATCTTCATTACATCATCATCATCTGTGTCTTCTTGCAATCGTCGTCACTTCCTTCCTCATCAGTTTTCCTCTATGGCTTCCTCATCTGCCTCCTTTTTGCTTCCTCATTGCCGTCATCTCGGTACCAAACCGGGTCAGCTGCTGGTTTTCTATTTCTTCCTCGCTTTCGGAACCTAATACCACCACATCTTGCATGGCCCAAGCAATTTGATCTTCCTCCACCATGTCTTTTGGAATGGCTGGCATTTGACTCGATGTGCCTCTCTCCTCTCCTGCAGATCTTCTTACTTGCCGTGGTGCTTTAGCGGTCTTCCAGTTTCAGTGGCACCAAGCCCTGCCGTAGTCATGTCCCTTTTTCTCCTAGTACTAGTACTTCTTGTTTGCTTTGCCAATTCCAAGTGCATTCTGCCTTGCTCAATGCAACTCCGAGATTGGTTGTGTGAGCACTTAGTGCCCTCTTGCTTTCAACCAAGCTTTACAGTAGTCGCATACCAATAACCCATGATACAATAGTAGTAGTAGCTAGCTAATAGTAATTGCCGATCGCTAGCCCGTATAAAGGAACTGTAATACCTTAGCAAAGTCTACACGACCTTACCAAATGTGAGTGTGGTTACCAAAGCTAACCCCCAAACCGCTCTGTACCGGATTCTTATGAGTTTCCATGTTCTTGGTATGCATAGGGGACAAAACGGGACCACAAAATTGGTCGGTACCTATGGGTTGGGAATTTAGGATGCATGCAGGGTTCCAAAACGGTGCATACTGCCACACCCAATGGAGAACCCAGTACATGTTCCACAACAAACACCATCCAAATCCGGGAGCAATGACGTCACCAATCGCCTAGGGACGCATGTCGTTCGGTACCTTCCAGACCTTGCTGTTTTCGCGAGACCCCATTATGCGCTTCTTAGATGACCAGCAACACATGTGCACTACACTAAAAGCTAGTGTAAAGATCTTTCGAGTGTTTTGAGTTTGAGAGAATGAAAGTTATGAGAGAGATTAGAAAGCTACGAAAACTAATCCATGAGAGAGATCGTTGTGAAGCTCATTGAAGTTGGTCTCCTGTGGGAGGCCTCGAAGTGTGATATCGTAGATTATGGTAATAACTCTACGTACTCCACGGTCCATTTCCGGAACGCGTGGAAACTTCAGCTAGTTGCTGTCTAGTAGCGTGGAAGCTTTCCACGCAGGCTAAATATCTAGAGCGATGTTTCATCGATAACCTAGTATGACTAGCAGTCATGAGAACCCTGTCTCAATAGCTAACTATTCGCGAGGGACTACGTCACGAGTCGAACTCCAACCCTATTCTTGTGGTCCGTATGTACTACAATCTTCTGCCCGAGAAGAATGTTACGGAACTTCTTGAGAGTCTCAACGATACTGAGAAGTTTCTTCTCAAAAAAAAACTGAACGTCTAACAACCGATTCAGACGAGATGTGCTTGAGGATGACCCACAAGCTAAGGCCCGGGTATTTCCCACAGTCAAGTCTGCTCACCGGCCACACTGGCCTCCTGAGAGGGTGCGACGCCTGTTAGCTATCTAAGGATTTGTACACTGAGGTCGGAGCCATTATTCACCACAAATCACGAGCTCTTTGTTGAAGAGAGTTGGGGTTGGTAAAGAAGTTTGAAGGGGGTAGGAGGGGTAAGGAAAAAGGGATGGTAGGAATGTCCGACTATCCTGTTTTCAGGGCTGTGGTGTAGTGACTCTCTTGTAACACAGGTTCCCATGTGTTCAAAAATTGAATGATGACTGGTGTGTTCAGTTGCATGCGCGATTCGAGTGGTATGTGGAATAGTCATTCCAAATGTTCGGGGACTTCTTGCTGGTATGCTTCGTAGAACTGAGTGAGTTGTCGGATTGCTTGTGCTTTCTTTGCTTGTGACTTGGTTCTCATGTCGTGCCATGTCTGTCTTGGTTGCGCATGTCCCAGAGTTTCCACCATTCTTTATAGATAATGTCAATGAGTCCAGTGAGCCATGTGAGTCCATTGTTGCGTTTGGTTTTGGTCTTTTTCATGTTCAAATATCGGTCTTGTTCCTGACTGAATTGTTTAGAGATTCTCCCCTTTAACAGATGATGCCATCCAATGGCATCTTGTGCTTGTTTCAGTGTGTCCCATGAAGGATCTTCTTGGATTGTTGTTGGGTTTTGGTGATGTAAACATACTTTGAGGCCTGGACCTCTGTGGAAACTCGAGTCGTGCTACCGATCGTCTCCTATTTAATGGATTTCGTCTCTTAAAAATAAGAGACGAAACGGATCGTCTCTTAAATCTTTCGTCTCCTCTTAAATTGTCTCCTATTTTCAACGCATCGTCTCCTATTCTCAACGGATCGTCTCCTAAGTGTACCATGTAAACTGTATGGTATCGTCTCCTAAATCTTTCGGATCGTCTCCTATTTCGAAACTTTCGTCTCCTAATTGGAATGTCTCCTACTGAATCGTCTCCTAAATATATTGCTTTCGTCTCTTAAATCATTTCGATCGTCTCCTATGCCTTGGTGTATCGTCTCTTAAGTATTTTGCCACGAATGAAGTTTCCACAGAGGTCCTGATAGGAGTGCACTACGCTAAAAGCTAGTGTAAAGATTTTTCGAGTGTTTTGAGTTTTGAGAGAATGAAAGTTATGAGAGAGATTAGAAAGCTATGAAAACTAATCAACCAGAGAGATCACAATCAAAGGATCATAGATCTGAACTCCCGCGGGAGACTATAAAGTGTGATAGTGTAGGTTGCGGTAGCAATCCTACCTACTCCACGATGCAAACCGGAACGCGTGGAAGATTCGTCTAGTATTGATCTAGTAGCGTGGAAGTACTCCACGCTGGCTAAATATCTAGCGCGATGTTTCATCACTGACCTAGTGTGACTAGAGCGGTCATTGAGAACCCTGTCTCAATGACTATTCATAAGAGACTCAGTCATGAGTCGAACTCAAACCCTATCTAGGATCGAGTCGCGAATAAGGCTAAGAGCCGTGCATTGCATTCGCCCCGTGACAAGGGTCACAGAAGGTGCGACAGCAGTCGGACAAGGAGAACATATGATTTTAAAGTGCGGGGCACTCTCCGGAGATTGGATGTGGACATGTGCATCGCACGATGGCAATCCTACAAGGGGATCAGGCCTTGTATGGGTGTATATACCTTATGTTCCAAGTCTAGTAGACTGTGCCGCCATTGGCGGTAGCATGTCGGAACCGTACAGTGCCATTGTCATTGACTCGGTCTATAGAATAAGGACCTTTGTACTTGGGCTGACCGTACTTGCGGTGCTGATACTGTTGAATCATCACAGTATCGTTGACGTTGTACTGATGAGGGACACGTGTGGCGTTCTCTCGATCTTGTTTTGTTGGAGAAGTCGTTGGCGACGTTCCTTAATGTATTTCCAGTTTGCTTCGAAACGGACGTTGTGGATCGCATGCGATTGAAAACCAGCTGTGCAGGCGTTGCACGCAAGGTGGTATGAATCGTGGCATTCATTGCGAACCGAACCGCCGTGAGGACTCCATCCCAGGATCCATTCACGAGGTCGTCTTGGCACTTGATATTCTGAACAGCTATCAAGTTATGAATGGTGTGGTGAGCACGCTCGACCATCGAGTTGGCTTGAGGGTTACGCGTAGTAATGAACTTGCGACAAAGTCCATATTCATCCCGGAGTGTCTTCTCGACCTCTGTGCAGAACTCGCGTCCTCTATCCATGATAACCTCAGCAGGCCATGGATATCAAGTAAGCCACGTCTGTTCTAGAACGATGGCTACTTCGTCTGCTACTTTGGAGCAGATCTCAACAATCTCGAACCATCCGGTTACGGGATCAATCATTGTCAAGCAATGAAGTGTACAGGAATTCTTTTTCTTAGGATCCCCAACATTGTATGGACCTATCAGGTCAATACATAGTCTTTTCCAAGGGATCTCCTCGCAAGTCTTTGGAGGCATCAATCCCAGCTTACGCGTCTTGGGTTTGTTCATCTGGCAGCTTTGGCAACACTGACATACGGCCTGCACAGTCTTGCGCAGGCCCTTCCAGGTGTAGTGTTGGCTGATGGTAAGTTCCGTGCGAGTCTCGCCAGGATGCATCAGTACACCATGGTACCATTCGACTAGCTTCTTCTGCATAGTTTTAGGTACGACGATTTTATCGTCCTTAACTACTAAGTCGTAGGACTTATCGCCTCTGGGGAAAGATTGTTTCTTGTAGTCGTTTGGCTTGTCCCTGAGGAGTTTCTTGATATCGTTGTCGTCTTTCTGACGATGTTCGATCTCGGAGAACAAGAGAGGGAATTCACTAAGGAAGTCATCTTCGTCTGCAGCCATGAGCTCAGCAATCTCGCTGGCTTCCATCTGTTCTGAAGAACCATCATTGTCGAAGATGTTAAGTCTTGACAACGCATCAGCGACGATGTTGTGTTCGCCCATGATGTACCGTAGTTCAGGGCAATATTCTTCCAGAATAAGGCGCCATCGCATAACGCGATCGGTATTGAAGTTCTTACATGTAAGATTCTTGTGGTCCGTATGTACAATAATCTTCTGTCCGAGAAGAATATTACGGAACTCTTTTAGAGTTTCTACAATACTGAGAAGTTCCTTCTCCGTAACGGTGTAGCGTGTTTGAGCAGGATTGAGCTTCCTGCTGTAGAACGCGATAGGTTTCCCTTTCTGGGAAATCACTGCACCCAGTTGCGTATCACTTGCATCCGTGTGGATAACGAATGTATCGTTGAAGTCAGGGTAAGCGAGCAAGGTTTCTTTGCTGATGATTTTCTTCATCTGGCGAAAGGCCTTGTCGTGTTCAGCTTCCCATTTCCACTTCTTTGTTTTGGAAGTCAAAGAAGCAAGTGGTGCTAGTACATGTGATCGTCTAATCCACATGTCTCGGTAGTAGTCCACTAGTCCAATGAATCTACGGAGTTCCTTCCTACGGTATTCGTAGGAGGAGCGATATTCTGGATCGCATCTATTTTCTTGGTTGCGGGTTGGATTCCTTCTCGAGTAATCCAGTAGCCTAAATACTCAAGTTCTCCTCTTGCGAAGAAGGACTTGGTAGCATTGATCTTAAGTCCGGCTTCTCGAAGCCTTCGGAGAACTTCATCTAACTTTTCAACGTGATCTGCTAGATCGCCGTTAGTTAGGATGAGTAGATCGTCAATGTAAGCAAAAACGTATTCCAGGTCGTGCATAAGTGTTCCCATCTTCTCTTGGAAGATGTCGGGACTATTACATAGGCCCATTGGCAACCTCTGGTACTCGTACTTTCCCCATGGAAGAACGATAGAACAGAGTTGTTTCGAGTGAGGTGACAGCTCGATGTGATAGTATCCCATGTTTAAGCAGAGACTAGTAGCGTACTTGAATCCATCTAGATTCAAAAGCATGTCTTGTATCTTTGGGATAGGATAAGGTTTTCGCTTAATCCTTTTGTTCAGTTCCCGGAAGTCAGAGATGAATCGTACAGATCCATCCTTCTTGGGAATGATTATGTTGGTGCCGCCCACTCGGAACGGTTTACCTTCTTGAGTACTCCTGCTTCGCAGAGACGTTCAACCTCCATCTTAAGAGTATTGGTATGGACACGTGGAATAGGATAAGCCCTAGCATGATAGGGTTTAGCATCAGGGAGAAGTTCTACTTCGTAGTCGTCCATCTGCCACTTTCCTAAAGTACCATCGAATAGGTCGGAGTACTTGTTCAGTAAGGAATGGAGCTGTTCCTGCTCTTCCTTATTTAACTGATCCTGACTCTGGCATACCTGCCTTAAGTCAGCTTGTTCGTATTTCGCATCAAGAATCTTCTTGAGATGATCTGCACTATCGTCGACAGCTGTAGGATCAGGAATGAAGAAGTTCTCTTCTTCATTGGTATCGCTATCTTTCATAGGAATAGATATGCCGTCCCACTCCACTGACATGGTAGTGAAATCGAACTTAAATCCTAAGTCTGACAACAACAAAAATCAAAGTCTCCTATTAACGGATTCAGACAAGCTGTGCTTGAGGACGACCCACGAGCCGAGGCCCGGGTATTTCCTACAGTCATGTCCGCTCACCGGCCACACGCGCCCCGGAGGGTGTGCAACTGCTTTATGCGATCTAAATGAGTAAACTCCATGGCTACACCACTGGAACCATAGTGAATGCTCATTCTAAGTGTTGAAAGGTGGCGGTCTTTCATGATCACAAGGGAATTTGAAATGATAGAAGTTGGAGGTAGGAGGTTGAAACAAGGCATCTTCGTCATCTCTCTGACGCGGATTGCTTAGATAGCTGTAGACGTTCTGACCTGACAAATGTGTAACAATAATATACATGGGCCACTTTGTGACTTTGGGGTCGAGACAAAAACCTCTGGGGAAAATTCTCGTTGGAACTGACAAATATGTAACGAAGATGGGGGAGATTTTGGGATTTGTACAAGGTGAGGTGATATCATAGGGATTGGGGAGTTGTTGGTCTCTGTGGGGTGCTGGTAGGTTGCTGGCTGTTGATGTTGTTTGTGTTGGTGGGGGCTCTGCAGATACAATCTTAAGGTGGAGGGTGTGTCGTTGTGGTTTTTGGTTTAAGGTTAGGGTTGTCGGGACAAGCAGCAACGGTCATCGCCAACGACAACGAAGACGATGACAATGGTGCTTTTCCGGCTGCTTTTTGAGATCTTTGTTGGCAGGTGAAGAGCTTTCGCTCTTTGGTCTTGATAGTGGAGGTACACTGTTGATTGCTGGTGCTTGGAGGGATTTCAAATGGTTTTGTAGAGGAGCAGATGACGTTTCGTGACTCAAATCGAGTGGTGGGGAAGAAGATGACGTTCTTCATGCAATAGATTCTTTGTTGGATGAGTTCAAATAGCTATAGGAAGTTCTATAACTGATAGTGATGGTGCTATGGTTTTGTACTGTTGTGGAGGTTTGCTTATGATATCTGGGACAGCTACTGTGCTATAACGCATCGCGGTAGCGCTTTTCCGTTTCAGTCCCGAAGGAAAAGTAAATCCTAAGTCTGACAGAATGTCTCGACCTATGATCATTTCATACGCCCCCAAGCTCTTGGTGACGTGTAAATCCCATTCGATAATTCTATCATCGTGGAATTCAGGAATCATAAATGCACCTTTACACTTCGTGCTGGTGTTTAATTCTCCTGCAGGGGTAGTCCACATTGTCTTGACGCCCCAAGATCCTTCATGCGTAATTTCTTAGCATGAGTTTGAGCAATCAAAGTTCCGGATGCTCCTGTATCCAGTAAGCAGCGGAGTGTAACGGGTTTTGGTTTCCCTTTTTCTCGTCTGTTAAATCTAACATAGATGATAGGTTTGAGGTCTCTTGTCTTGCGACGTTTACGAGGTGGTTGGCCACGGACGAGGTTAACAATGCTAAATAGATCGTCAGAATCTAATTGAGCAGCTTCTAGGCAATCATCTAATTTGCCGTAGACTTCATCAGTTGCAAACAATTCTTGTTTACTAGTTAGTGAGATATCTTCATCACTTAGGTATGAGAAATCGGAACATGGTTCCGTGATCCTCAGACGGAGACTTCTCCATCCGATTGATTGAAATCGAAGTCGGCAAGAGCCTTGTCGACTGCGGCCATTTTCTTGTCCATCATGTTGAGGGACCCGACAGAGGAGTTATTCTCGTTATCGGAGTCATCCGATTTGCGCTTGGCGACATGGTTGCATTCGCCTGCTTCTTGCGATCGGCCTTAAAAGCAGCGTTGGAAACTTTCTTCATAAGGACAGAAAGTTCCTTCTTGGTGTAAGACTTGGCATCGTCATACTTACGTTTCCAAGTCTTGTTCTTGTTGTACGCTGGCTTGCTATCAGAGCCGGACGAAGACTTGGTCTTGAGTTTCTTGAGAGTCATGCAATCAGCAGTATCGTGAGTGCTAGACTCGTGGTAGTCACACCACTTTCCTCCGTTCTTGGACGAGTTGTTGCGGTTGGACTTGTACTTCTTGCTACTCTTCTTAGAGTTGGTGCTGTTCTTGGCAACCTCGGATCCTTCGTCGAAGTCTTCAGAGGATTCCATGCGTTCGCAGAATCGAATGAGTGCACCGATCTCTGCAGTGAAGGGATCGAAGTCGTGTTCGTCCATCTTCTTCATCCAGGATTGGGGAAGTCCATGACAGATAATGTCAATGAATTCGTCTTGGTTCACACCTTGGTTGACTCCAAAAGGTGGTAGACAAGGAAGTTCATCGGTGTTCATCCGAGTGAGGTTGTTGACATAAGCGCGAGTAGACATCTCGCTGGGCTTACGCATCTTACGGCGCATGAAGCGTTTCTGCTTTTCAAGAGCCTTGTATGGACAGACCGCTTCAATGCAGGAGTTGATTCCCACGGTGATGTCACCGTCGTCCAAAGCAGGTTCTGCTGATCCGTTCCACGCAGTCTGGACACGGATTTGGAATGCGGCTTCGGTTTCTCCAGAAGTCACGTCGCGTGGAGGAATTGCATTGACTGCAATTTGGCGAAGGGTATTCCATCGCATGGTACGACTTCCTTCCGTACCAGCTTCGTAGGCACTCTTGGCAGAGCTCGAAGTCATCTCCTTGAGGAGATTATGTTTGTCGTTGGCGTCAGCGATGTTGAGTTGGCAAAGTTCTCTTGTTCAATCCTTTCCTCAATAAGGAAAGGCTCTTAGTCAGTTCAACCTGATATCAACTCAGGACGGTCTTCAAAGGTAGTTTCAGTGCACTCAGCAGGTGCTATCAAGTGCTATGGATGCAATACACTATCCTGGTCAACAGGAACACTTTATACTTATGTTAAACTAGTAATTGTGAGCTCTCGGGGCTCCTAAAGTCAACTACGGTGCCAGGTTTCGAGTGCCACGAAATGGGGCTACCGTAATGGCCAAAAATGCTCTTTCGGCTACCTTTCAGCGTCCGAATTTCATACTGGAACATACCAGTCAACCAAATATCCATACATAGGGACCTTCTTAGGCTAATCTCTCATAATGTCCTCCAATACATAGGAGTCAAGCACAAAGTTACATGGGCAGCAAGGCCACAGGGACATAGAACAATTTAGTCTTGTAAAGCCAAATTTTGGCAGCAGGGCTGCCATACATTGTTCCAGAGTGACAGACAATCAGAGAAACCAGCACAGTTGTAAAGACATTCAGAGTCTAACACTCTGACAAACCAACAGTGCTGGCTTCACATCATGTGGCAGCAAACCAAATCCTGCCACTCCCCTTGGGTTGGTGGCACAGGCACATAGATTCAAACATACACAGTGTAAGGTGGGCACTCAATCATCAAATCGCCCATACAGTACCTGCTTGCAGAGCTGGTACATCTTGTGGGGTCCAAGAGGCTTGGTCCCCATATCCGCAAGGTTCCATCCTGATGCGATCTTCCCAACCCTGACAACACCAATGGCAACAGCTTCTCTGCACTTGTGGTAGGCACAGGCATGGTGCTTCTTCTTGAGGGAGGAGGATGGCAACTGTAGGTTGTTGACAACTGACATGTTGTCAACCAAGATGGAGGTCGGGGTTTTCACTTCAACTCCCAACATTCTGGCCTTGTACCTCATGGCAAGGGCAGCCTCAATCCCAATCCTTGCTGTGACCAACTCAGCTCCATAGGTGGAGCATTCAATGGTGGCCAACCTCTTGGAGTTCGACTTGGTGGGCATTTGTCCAAAGAAAGCGATGTATGAAGCCACACTGGACATGTCAATCTTGTTTGAGGCATGGCTTGCATCCACCATGATGACTTGGGTGATCTCTGGGACTAGGGACTCAGGGGCATCTGGGTCAATGGGCTCCATGGAGTCAGGGTACAATCCGGTCCAATCATTTCCTTCAGAGAACTGAAAATCCCCTAGGACAGCTGGAGAGGGGTTGGCAGCAAGCCTAAGCTTGGGCCTGAACTTGAGGTATCCATACATCCTCAGCAAACGGCCCTCATGACCCTCCCTGGACTCCCTACCATACCTAGCCATGGTATTGACAGTGTACTGGATGTCAATTCTCCCCAGTGTAACTGCCCACTGGCCACAACCAACCAACATCTGGTAAAGGGTAACTCTGGTGCTGTCTAGGTAGGGGGACTCATCCAACTCGAGGTGATCTTCTGGTTCCATGGGAGATCCATAGTTCTTCAGTGTGATCTTGTAGAGTGCTTCAAGCTTGGGGATCAAATTCTCAATGTAGGTCTTGGCAGAGAACTCCCAGAGTCCTGTCTCAGGGTTGAAGGTCAAGTCTCCTCCACTGTAGTACTCAGGGGTGCCTACTCCTTTCATCTCAAACTGGTAGATATCCTTGAGGGGCTCAATCCTTTCATCTCAAACTGGTAGATATCCTTGAGGGGCTCAATCACTTGGTGTGGGGCCTTGGAGAACACCAGAACATCATCAACGATGACCCCAACATACTCATAGTGGGTCACCCTGTGTCTCATCCAAATGTTGCTATCAGCCCTGGAAGGTTTGAAGCCCATCTGGATGAGGGTGTCTGCAAACATCTGCCACCACATGGCGCCAGAGACCTTGAGTCCATACAATGCCCTGATGACAATGCACAAAATACCAGCCAGCTCTCCCCATTCATCTCCGAGGGTCAAACAGATCTTCTCAACTGTGAGGGACATCAGGTAGGCATACCCAACATCCCCTGCAATCACCTCTAGTTTCATCAAGGCGGCAGATCTATGAGTATGAAGAGATCGTGAAGATGCTAACCAGGTCAGATGATGCTGATGCAGAGTACTGGGATTTTGATAAGATCCTAGACCACAAATGGTCCAAACAACCTGGTAGACAAGGGCAAGGAAGATCTGATGTCAAGGTCAAGTGGAGTGGTTTCCCTGAGGATGAGGCTACTGGGAACCCATGGAAGTGATCAGGAAGGACAGCCCAACAGTCCTTGCAGAGTATGCAGCCCTCAAAGGCATTGTCCATGAGTCCAGGTGGAAATGGGCCCACAAGTATCTGAAGAACAGGAAGAAGTTCATCAGGATCAGAAAGCAATGGAGGCTGATGAAGAAGAGGACTGGTGGTGCTGTCAGATATGAGTTTGGAGTGAGGGTTCCAAGGACCAAGGCAGAGGCTTACAAGCTGGATGAGATCAATGGCAACTCATTGTGGACCGATGCCATTGAATTGGAGGTGGACACACTCAAGAATAGGTTCCCCTGCTTCAAGAAAGCCAAACCAGGGGAGGTGACCGATGAGTACCAGGAGATCAAGTTGCTCTGGCGTCTTCTCTGTGAAGTTTGATGGAGGCACCGAGCCAGGTTGTTGCAGGTGGCCATATGACTGAGGACCACCCATATGACCTCTACTCTGGGGTTGTTGATCTCGAGAACATCAGGATGGTGTTTGTCATTGCTGCATTGATGAGCTAGAGGTGATTGCAGGGGATGTTGGGTATGCCTACCTGATGTCCCTCACAGTTGAAAAGATCTGTGTGACCCTTGGAGATGAATGGGGAGACTAGCTGGGGTCTGTGCATCGTCATCAGGGCATTGTACGGGCTCAAGGTCTCTGGTGCCATGTGGTGGCAGACGCTTGCAGACACCCTTATCCAGATGGGCTTCAACCCTTCCAGAGCTGATAGCAACATTTGATGAGGAACAAAGTGAACCACTATGAGTATGTTGGGGTCATTGTTGATGATGTTCTGGTGTTCTCCAAGGCCCCTCACCAAGTGATTGAACCCCTCAAGGACATCTACCACTTTGAGATGAAAGGAGTAGGCACCCCTGAGTACTACAGTGGAGGAGACTTGACCTTCAACCCTGAGACAGGTCTCTGGGAGTTCTCTGCCAAGACCTACATTGAGAACTTGATCCCCAAGCTTGAAGCACTCTACAAGATCACATTGAAAAACTATGGATCCCCATGGAACCAGAAGATACCCCGAGTTGGATGAGCCCCCCTACTTGGACAGCACCAGAGTTACCCAGTACCAGATGTTAGTTGGTTGTGGTCAGTGGGCAGTTACACTGGGGAGAATTGACATCCAGTACACTGTCAATACCATGGCTAGGTATGGTAGGGAGCCCAGGGAGGGTCATGAGGCCGTTTGCTGAGGATGTATGGGTATACCTCAAGTTCAGGCCCAAGCTTAGGCTTGCTGCCAACCCTTCCTCCAGCGTCCTAGGGGATTTCAGTTCTCTGAAGAAATGATTGGACCGGATTGTACCCTGACTCCATGGAGCCCATTGACCCAGATGCCCCTGAGCCCCTTGTCCCTGAGATCACCCAAGTCATCATGGTGATGCTAGCCATGCATCAAACAAGATTGACATGTCCAGTGTGGCCTCCTACATTGCTTTCTTTGGACAAATGCCCACCAAGTCCTACTCCAAGAGGTTGGCCACCATTGAGTGCTCCACCTATGGGGCTGAGTTGGTCACAGCAAGGATTGGGTTGAGGCTGCCCTTGCCATGAGGTCAAGGCCAGAATGTTGGGAGTTGAAGTGAAGAACCCAACCTCCATCTTGGTTGACAACATGTCAGTTGTCAACAACCTACAGTTGCCGTCCTCCTCCTCAAGAAGAAGCACCATGCCTGCGCCTACCACAAGTGCAGGGAAGCTGTTGCCATAGGTGTTGCCAGGGTTGGAAGATGCATCAGGATGGAACCTGCGGATATGGGGACCAAGCCTCTTGGACCCCATATGCCGGCTCTGCAAGCAGGTACTTTACGGGCGATTTGATGATTGAAGAGCCCACCTTACCCCTGTATGTTTGTCTCTGTGTTTGTGCCACCAACCCAAGGGGAGTGACAGGATTTGGTTTGGAGCCACATGATGTGAAAACATTACTGCTGGCTTCCAACTATGTCTGTCTTTGGTTGTTTACACAGTAGTGCTGGTTTCTCAGATTGTCTGTCCTGGAACAAGTGTGCTGCCTGGAATTGTTTCACTCTGGATATTGTATGGTTGGCATGTGCTCTAAGTCTTTAGGCATGACTCATAATTATCTTTGGGCATGACTCTATAAGTATCTTTGGGCAAGATCTCCTAGATGATGGAAGATACTATGAGGTCTTGGGACAGCATGATTACTATATGTTTGATGACATTATGAAGTCCTGGACTATGAATGTCCCTATGTATCAATGTTTGGTGGTCAGGTGAGGTCCTGGATGAAGGTTTATATGACAGAAGTGGCTGGAAGTCCCGTTTACGGTCTGTAGGAAGTCCCATTTCGCGGCCTTCGAAATGTGCCACTGTATTTGACTTTAGGAGCCATGTGTGCTCACAATTCTTAGTTTAGCATAACAAATAAGTGTACCTGTTGACCAGGACAAAGGATTGTACCTATTACACCTGATAGCACCTGCTATTTGCACCCAAACTACCTTGAAACCCGTCTTGAGTTGACCTCAAGACTTTGCCAGGAGCGCCATGGTCGCGCGCAAAATCCTATTGTTGCTGTTCGAAGACGTTGAACTGTTGCTGCTGCTGCTGCTGCTGATGTTGATGATCGAACGGCTGCTGCTGTGGATGATGAGCGACCGGAGTGGGAGCAGCGGCAGTAGTAGCCGGTGGTGCCGCGGTAGGGATGGCAACAGGAGTGCCATGGTCGCTGTTGTTGTTGTTCGTGGAATGAAAAAATTCGTCGAACGGATTGACTGCTGCTAGCGGTGGTTCGCTCGTCGGTGCAAAGGTGTCATCGTGAAGGAGTAGCAGGTCTCCGGTGGCTGGAGCTGTGGATTCGCTGTCGGGAGGAGATGGGATCCTCATTGTCGCGATTTTTTGGCGATCCAGCGTGGAAGGATCGATTGATCGATCGATCAATCAATCTCCGGCTGTAGGCGACCGGAGGAAGCGCCGACGGTAGCTACTGCTGCGTCCGTCGCTGCTGTTGTTGTTGGTGAGGAAGGATTGGTAATACTAGTAGTTGGGCTCAAGGATTGGTAATACTAGTAGTTGGGCTCAATGACCTATTAAGCAAGAAGCGCCATTGTGTATTGGTTTAAAGAGTGAGTCTATTTGAATGGCGGTGAGCCACCTTAGCTATAAGCCTGCAGGCTGTCTATGTATCGATCCAAACGCTAACACAGACTAGATGCCCTGTAGGGGGATGGGCACACTGATCAAGAAGGGCATTACATAGGGTTTTTCTGGTTGTTGAAACCGATACCACCACCGGTACCGTCGAAACCAAGGAGGTTCCAAACCAAACGAGCTCTCGCCAATAAGTGCATCGCTCTGGGTGATCAGGTCCCAAGCTGTGGCCATTGCCTTGTCGTGCGAGGCAAGGTGCCAACAGAGTCCATAGGCGGCGGTGCGCCTAAGACTGGACCAAGACAAGTTGTAACCCACCCAGTGGACAAACAGTGTTAGGCAAAGTCCAACGAGTATCCAGAAGATGGCCCCGCGCTGGGGTAAGTGATTTTTAATTATTCCTACAGTTTGGCTTTGCGGGATCCACGGAGACATAAATGGGTAGCTTTCACAAGGCCAATTGAATTACGGGTTTGCATGAAGAATATTATTTCATCGAGAGTAGGAAAATTGACTTTGTAGGCAGTAGCAGAAGCAAGGCGTTGTAAGAGAATCTTGGCTTGGGGAGCAAGCATGTTGAACGACGACTATTACACTACAGCATGACTAGCATGCGGGACTGCCTACATATTTTCATATTATTATTATTACAGGAGTCACTCAGTTTAGCGACTCCAGGATGGCAGTCTTCCTTAAGAACTACCTAAGAAACAGTCTATTGAGTGTGTACAGTTCTTCTAGCATTAGTTCCAGTTGTCTCGGTCAGTTTGTCGTTTCGGGCAACTCATGACATGGTCCTTGTCCTCTTCGTGGTAGCCACATGATGCACATGCAATGGGATATTTGGGATCGTACTTGTTGACGCGGGTACCCACGGGTTGCCAGCAAATCAGATACTTTATCATGGAGGTTTGGTATGCTTTCATTCGATTTAATGCTCATCCATGACACGTCCAGTCAATGTCATCAAATATCTCCTGGTCCCATTCATACTTGTCCATGAGAAATGCGGCATGGTCAGGCACAGATCGAGCCAATTTGAGTTCATGCTTGAGGTTGTGGGTGAGAGTTCCATAGGGCAAGTTGATTTGACATCCACTGGTGGGCAGGATTGGGACTTTGGAGTGATCGAAATTGGGGTGGGCCTGGAGCCAGTCATCAGCCAACTGATCAGCATCAATGTTGAGTTGAGCCTCTAAGTCCAGTTCGTCATATGGCTTAGCGTCGTCCTGGTGTCCTTTGACATGTCGAATGCTGGGGACGGATTCGGGTGGACTGATTGTCGTAAGGTTTCTCGGATCTCAGCGATAATGTCCCATTCGGATGAAATAGTGCTGTTGGGAAAGACTTTGGAGAATTTGGAATATTTGACGACAACCTCTACCATGGACTTGTTGTCACAATATACCCGATGACGTTTGAGTGGTGAGTCAGCTGATCCATGAAGCTTGTGCATATGGTGTAGAAATCGAAACCCTGACAGCAAGCCATAACCTTCTGCTCGGTAGGAGTTAACTTTGTAGCCAAAGGCGGGGCCACTGCATTGTGCTAGGCGCTGTCCAGCTGGAGTGCTAAGGACCCATGCAAAGGAGCCTTTGCCTTCTGGGGCGGAACCATCGCTGACAAGAATACATCGGCTAGTGGAAAGTGCTGTCCAGACATCCTGTTCAGGGACCAGAAGTTCCAAATCGCGAAGCAGATGGTGTTCCCAAATGTTCAAGTTAGGAATGAGTGATGTGATTGTTGTGTGGGTTGCTGGGGGTGTTGGTGAAGTGACATTGTGATATCCTTTCATCTGGATGGTCCCTAGGGGTCTGATAACAAAATCACATGGGGCAGCCGTTGGTGGTAGGGAATGGACAGTCTCCAGGGAAGTATTGTCATAGTCAGTGTACAGACATGCATGTTTGGTCCAGCCCTGGGGTGCTTGACAGTAGACAAAGTCAGCGATATTATTGTCTGTGCCGGGATCATATACGACAGGCCATTGGCGCTTGAGATTGTTGATGGGGTGGAGCCAATCGGTGAGTTGGTGTGGGGGCTTCAGTCTTTTGCGAAGGCGAGCTGTTGTGCAGAAGAGATTGAGGGCTCTTTGCCAAGCTGCCCATGCTGTGGCTCCTGGTTTTGCTTGATTCACCCTGTGATGGTTGCATTTGCTCATTGCGTTGTCGAAATCTCCACTGTACATGGCTGGATCAATGGTATCCCCTGCAGCATTGCAAACGTCCGACAGGAACACCACATTCAAGTACATCCGACAGCAGTTGATGTGCTTGATGTCTTTTGGGCCGAAGAGAGCTTTTCCAGCATTGGGGCCATTGGTCTTGCGTGCCTGAACTACAACTGACATGATGGCCTTGTCATTGACCCGTTGTGGTTGTGGGGTATATGGGTTGTGAATCTCCAAGTTGGCATCTATTGAGCGGAGATATTCGTGCAAGGATTTGAGCCATTTGGATTCCAAGTGATGGGTCAGTGGGATTTGTGGGTTTCCCAATATGGACCAATCAACGCCTGCGCAGAATTGGAGCCAAGCAACAGTGATATGGAGAAGTTTGCCCTGAGGGCTGTCAGGTGACCGCCATGATTTCAAAAAGTGCCTGCATTGTCCATATCCCTGATCATCGTACAAATGAAACATGCCTGCATAAAGATGATGCCATCAGTAGCATCCAGTCACTACCAATTTCAACCCCACTGGCAATGCATCGAGCACAAAGGGTCCGAGAGGACAGACCTGGGGCCTACAATGTGGCTGGGATTAGACCAATATTTTATCCACCAAAGAAATAGGCCATTGACATTTACCAGCCATGAATCAACGGCAGTGCATTGCTCCCAGGAACCCCATTGGAAGCTTTGTTCAGCCTTGCTATTCTTTGGGCCCGCCACCTTTGCATGCATGGTCCTCGTGCGATATGTCCCTGCTGGCACAATGAGCTACTGCCGTCCCCTCTGCAATGCCATCAGCTTGTCTCTTATGGAAAACTTTAGTATGCACAAAGCCCCGTCCGTTAGCACCTCGGCCCAAATCCTCGATGGCAAACAGGTATTTTCTTGGGCGCAGCGACCACATCCCATTTCGGCACAACATTTTTCAGTCGTGTCCATAGAACACGCGTCGCTGAACCCTTGACAAGCTTCAAAATGGTCTGCTTGTTCAGTTGGTCGAATGGGGTTGCAGCCATATGGGCGGAACTTCGATGAGCCGATAGATGCAATGGCTCGAACAAGTGTAGCGCTGTCGGTTTTGGTGAATTTCTGGGACACGTGTAAAATGCGAGCGGTTGTATCCAATTCATCACGGTCATCTTCGTTTTCATCCGGCACATCCTGCGTTAGTCTCTGCTACTTGTATCATACTTGTACCCGCCGCCTCGTCGTCGTCCGTTCCCTCGTCGTGGCCCAGGCCTACCGTACCGGCATTCATCAAACCCGGAAAGAACTGGCATGCACTGACACCCCCTCAGAAATAAGAACGCAAAGATCCAAGAAAGATTT
>CAICTM010001997.1:0-19692 GCA_903772945.1 Seminavis robusta
TGAGCTTGATACAGAGATGATGTTAGTTTATGCTTTTGTTGGTTTGGTTAGTAATCTGTGTTTTGTAGTGACAGATCCAGTGGCGGGGCTCCACTTGGTTTCGGTCCCGCTTGGAAAAGTGGTGATAGAGATAGCAGTAGCAGTAGCAGTGGCTCCTGTGACAGAGATAATAGGATCCTCATTGAGATTACGATCGTCAATAGGATTAAGAAAGGTGGACTCCCATAGGAGTCCATATATAGGATCCTCATCGCAATTTCGATTGACAACAGGATGGTCCACATTGAGATTACGATCGTCAATAGGAGTAAGAATAAGGGGATTGCTTACGAGCGAATCCAAGGGGATTGAGTTGCAATAAAGGGAAGGACTACCGATGAAGAGTGCAAGAGGAAACTCTGGAGCAATCTGCATAAAGGAGTAGCGCAGTCCATTGACAACCATAAGGGATAGACATATAAGAATAAGAATGAGTAACATCTCATAACCTCGCATGCTACCATGCGACAATACCATTGTGCATTGACTAATCTAAGGATCTAAGAGATGTAAAGTTTGTATTTCCAAATAAGTGAGCAGTTATTGATTATTTTCTAGAATAAGCCTGCTAATTGTAAAGCTGTAAAGCTGAATTGTAAGCTGTATCCCGTCGCACGACTCTGAAACCAACTCTCCCATCAACTTCATAAGCTTTCCTAAAACAATATGTGGCTGGACCAACAATTCTGCTCTTTGTTTTCTTTGCTACACCTCCCAAGAACTCACTTCCTTTTTCAATGAAGAGTTTGGCTGCATCTCTTGCTTTGGTCTCGGCCCGCAACTTGGATGAAATCGTTTCGCGCTCTGCTTGCAGCTGTTTGACCATCATGGGTGCCATTGATGCTGCCGCCTTGATATCTCGAGCTATCTTTGCATCCGTCTTTCGGAGCTTCTCTGTACTGTCGGTAGCTGTTCGCACGTACTGCTTCGCCTCCTCAACCATGTCGGTCAACTCCATCAGCCACGGCGTCGATTTGTCAAGCTCGCCCAAATATTCCAACACCTTCAGCGTGCAATGCGTCAACAGCCCACTCGAGACATGCATTCCTGAGCAAGAGTTTAACTCTGGCATCGTGTACAGCAGCGGCTCATGGACAACGCTGTGGTATTTGAGTTTCAGTGCTCTGGCTCGTCCTGCCGAATTCAACCTCACCCATTCAACCAATCCCTTTGCATCTGCTATAAAGGCCTCATAGACATTTGGGTTTGCGAGATCTCCCTCTCGATTCGGAGCTTGCTCATTCGGAGGCGCCGTCAGATACGATGCAAATTCTTTCTTTCGTGCGATGCAGATTGTGCAAGGGCACATTACAGCGGCAGTACCTTGCCCCATGAGTGTTGTGTTGCACTTTATATCATCTGATGTGAAGCACCGGCATTGCAAGTATCGTACCCTGGACGTGTTACCGGAAGCAGCAACCAAATCATCAGTGAAAGAATTCCGACTGATCTCTCGACCGAAGCAGTTCCTCAAAACGAAGCCTTTATAAATAATGGCTCCTTCGTTCGCGTTGTCGTCGTCATCATTAGATATAGGTTCTTCTGCGCTTGACACAACCAGTTGAAGTGAAATTCGAGTAGGATCTTGGTCCAGTGTGAGAGACCCCTCTTCTTCCAAAGTAACGATTCGGACTGACCGAGGCAACGACCCCTCCTCTTCAATTGAAATATTGTCGGCTTCAGCCTCGTCTTGGTGGAGAATAACTGAAAGCTGGCCAGAGCTGCCTTCTGGTTGAAGGAATCGGAGCATTTTGCATTGAGCGCCAACAACTGCACCAGAGCTCCCGTTGTGGATTGTTACAGCAATCATTTGATACTCTTTGTTGAGCATCGATTGGAGGAACTCTCGAGTTGGTTTGTGGGGATTGAAAATTGTTGCCTTGAGGTTGAAATAGGATTCTTTGCCATACTCATAAAACGAAAGAGGAAGGCAGTGCTGCGAACTATTGCCTCCACATCTGTTGGCCAAGCGGATAAGGTTCGCTGTAATATCTCCACCACGATCGGAGCCTTGGACAATGACAACCTCTTCCTTGTGATTTGAAAACAGCGAAGACTCTTCGAATTTGCCAGCAATCAAAGCACTCTGGGTAAGACGCTCCACGGCAATTGCAGGCTCCTTTATCCAGACATGTAAACATCTTTCGTTGCGCGTGCTCCCACCAATTTCGAGTGAGACCAACTCAAAGCCAAGCTTCAAATTGAACACATCCATTGAGTATTTCGCAATATTCTTCCTCAATGAGACTGGGAACATCGATGGGCCAATCGAAGGTAAAGCCCATTTCATGAATCGTTGCAACCGTTCCAAGCCTCTGGCTGTCACGGGCAAGTACAGCATTAGAGCTGCGCATTGTGCAATATCCAATCCACAGTCAATCTCTTTCAACACTCGAAGGCCTCTTCGGTTCCCAAGCGTTTGTAGAAGTGACAGCGATTCCTCCTCTGTGACACCAAGGTTCGACAACAGAGCCTCCACAAGATGACCCTTGGCTCGAAGCTTTCTTCCTTTCTTGTCCCCAGCACCTTGTCTCGTCTCTTTGATTCGCATTATCTTTATAGGATTCCCATTAGAGGATCGCAGTGTGATGAATTCAGCGGATGCCTCCAACGCAGCTCTCATGATTCTGGGCAAGTTGTTGCAGCCATCGCTACCACTTTCATGTTCGTTGTCAGCCTCAGCCTCATATTGAATGAGAGAGTCTCGTTTCCTTTTCAAAAGGAAACCAACAGCCCGGCAGATTGCCTCTTCGGCCTCTCTGCCAATGCCATCATCTTCGATATCAGCAAGGAGCTGGATCTTGCCGAGCAGCAAATCATCTAGCCGTGAATCGTCAGTCTGTGTTGTTGTATGGACCTTGTGAGCCAGATTAAAATCAAGACGTGTTCTGTTGTTTTCTTGCTCCCATTCATTGCTTGCATTTTGGCGGGATGGAAGTGTTGGCGACGAAAATTCATAAGTGACAGGAGAGCATGTACTCTGAGCTGGGGATAGGGTGCTGTCGGGCGATGCAAATTGGCCAGCTGCTATGAAAACTGATGGCGTAGCTCTGACATCTTGACGCTTTGGATTACGGTCAACCAATGCTGGTGAGAAAACCTGGGCTGTGGATTGCTCGCTTGGATCTGATCGGACGGGCCGCTTTTTGTTGTCTTCATCGGAGATTTCAGTGCTGCTATCAGCTGAAGTGAGCCAAGAGAGAAACTCATTGCCCAGCACTGAGGAACATGCCCTTCGAATTGCCGGTTTTGACATGCCCCATGCAAAGGATAGGACTTCAGTTGGAGAGGACCCGTCCTCGCCTCTGCCAACTCCAGAAAGACTCATGAAAATAAACACCATCATCTTCTTTTCGCTCTCCAGAAGTCTGGGCGACTCGGAGTCATCAGTGATCAGCGCATTGCGAAGCCATCCAAAGGACAGCTTATCATTGCCATCAGCCACGAAATCAAAAAGAGGAGTTCCTTTCTTTCTCGGACGACAGCCAATCGTTTCTTGCAAGGACGACAGGAAGGCTTCCCAAGGATCTGCATTGTCTGAGAAATCTTGGTTGTTCAAGGCATCTTTGTTGTCGTTGCTACTGTCGCTGCTCTCATTTTCAGTAGTATCTGTGGGCGTTGATGGACGGCTGTCAAAAAGATTGCGCAAATCGACACAACTCTTTGATCGTCTCACTTGGATGCGACGGCTCCGACGGCAGCCTTCCATCATGCAACAGCTGCAGCTCTTTGCCTTGCATAGTGACAACTACAGAAGAGCCCAAACAAGTCATGACCGTGAGGGTGTGTCCTTGGGACTTTGAATGCGACAAAAGAATGCTCCTCGGGTTTTTGTTGGTCCATCATTCGAAAATTTAGCCGCAGCTTGACAACTCCATCTTGATTGCTGCATTGCATGGATGGTTGTGGCCAACGGAGTGCTCTTGTTGGCATGAGTGGCATGAGTGGCATGAGTGGCATGAGTGGCATGAGTGGCATGAGTGGCATGAGTGGCATGGTGTAATGGAGTGGCATGATGTAATGGATCGATCTGTTCGGAATAATATAATGATATGGATCCTTCCTGTCGATCGCGACAAAAGAATCTTCCAAAATGGATTGAATCAGAAAACAGAGCTATAAAGTGATGTTAAACTATGCCCTGAGAACTCTTCTGGCTTGGTTGAGAGACCTAATCCACGTTAAATAGGATACCAAATCTTCCCACCCACGCTTTCAGCCAAATTTTCGATCAGCCGTACAGAACCAAATAAAAGCACTAGCAACTAGCTAGCTAGTTGCTGATAGCTATTGCAACACTCTACATGTATTGTCACTACTGTCGACACCGAATCTACCCACCTTCTAGCTAGATTGTCGTGAGTAGGAGCAAAGCACAACACTAGCAAGTACGGAATCAACTACAGAACATAAAGCGATAACAGGGTAATTGAATAGTATTATAATAGACGGTGGAGATATTGCTCATAAACAGGAGTTGCTTGTTGGATTCGGCGACCGCTCACTTGCTGCCAGTTGTGTTGCGTTGATGCTTACGGGCTAGCGCTTCTTGTTTCGCGACTGTCTGTTTCACGACTTCGTCATTGAATTTGCGTTCAGCAATATTGGCGTCAACAAGGGAGGCAGCTTGCTCCACCGCAAGCTCTAGCAACTTGCCCTTATCCTCGAATTCAGTCTTCAGAACGATGATGTCTATCTGACGGATTGCATCACCATGCTGCTCATCTTTCGAACGCAGGAACCTCATTCGAATGATCCGACCACTTGTTTCGTTGCCTCTGATCTTTTGGAACTTGGTGTACCATTCAAAGCGACTAGTCAGTCGAAGCTCCATCGATTCAATGGGGCCATCCAAGGCACAATCATTGGGCATAGTCCCATCATCGTTCCTCTCAGCTCGTACTCCACGGATATGGAAGCGGTATGATGCAGAGCCTGCAAACCGATCAAACGTTACAGCACCACGATAGTCATGAATCGTACCGTCATATGTTTCAAATCCAATGGCAACATGCCTTGTTTCGCCCATGCTGTCCGCATCATCAATAGGATCGAGTGAAACAATCGTTCGGTAGGAGAGAAGGGGGTCATGGGATGAGGCCCGTCCGATGCCAGGGAGGCCGTGCTGAGAAAGATCCATCGTGACAACACAAGAGCAAGGAGGATTATGAGATCGACAATGCGAATGTGCCATTCGCCAACAACACGCATGACACGGAGGAACATTCCCGGCCAGCCCACCGCGCCACAGAAACTTCCCGCTCAATTTGAAGGTCTGTCAACGGAGAGGAAGAAGAATATTTGGGGAGTTTTGAGTGTTGAAGAAGAGGCTGCGTGCCGCTCACACACACAAATCAATAGACGAAAAAGCTACTCACTCGCTCACTTTCATGAAAGCAGCAACCATGACATCGCTTTGCAATGAGGAAGTAAAAATTGCGTTCTTCTCAAAAGCAACTGCCAAAGCCACAGCGGTAAGCACTGACACTCTTTCCAAGATTGCCCAAGGTGTGAAGTGTGGACTCCGCCGGTGCCAAGATCGCCAAGCGGATGTTGACATGTTTGTATGTGTTCAAGGAAACAAATACATTCCAAATAATCTGCCAATTTGCCTCGAAGATGTCAATGCCACAATGGAACAAACTGCCAACGGGAACCTCACGCTGAAAACTCTCACTGGTGGGCATTTCCTACATGTTATCTTCACCAGTGGAGGCTCTCAGTTTCGCTTGGTTGATCGACAACCTCCTCGAGCCCAACAACCAGCTCCGCCTCGCCCTCCACCTCGCCCCCAACAACCACCTCGTAGGAACAACATGGCTCCTCCACAGCGGAGACGCACTCCGATGGAAAACGCGAAGGTCCGCAACAGATCCTCTTCTGATTCATCTTCCGAAGAAGAAATTGTCCCAGCTCCCCGTCGACAGAGGACCGTCGCTCGAGCACAACAAAAACAACAACAACTGGATGACAGCGACGATTTCTCGTCCGCTGAAGAGTATCAGAACTTCTCGCAGCTCACAGGGCGGGCGAAGCGCAGTTGAAGTGTCTGTAATAGCACCATATATGCCTGTTGATGCGGTCGGTATAGACGCTTTTCGTCATGGGCTGGTGGTTGGTGGCAACGATCGATTCAGTGCGAATTTTGTGGAGGTATTAGCTATATAAGTTATATCTAGGATGAATATTTGAATGTACGTCGCCCCCCGGTGGGCGAGGCTGGCGCTTAATGTCCCCTGCGAACCGATGTGACAGTAAACTCCTTGTTTACTCATGAGTAAACAAGGAGTTTACTCATGAGTAAACAAGACTTTAACTGATGAGTAAACAAGGATTCACTTGTTTACTCGTGAGTAAACAAGGATTTAACTCATGGATAAACAGTCATGGGTAAACTATGACAAATCGTAAACAGTTTAAAACTGGTCAGGTCCCATTTCCGGGTCACCCAGCCAAATCCCGAAGTCGTGAAGGCTGACGTCAGTGACGGGAACCCGACATCAAGATAGATCTTGCCCGCCGAAGCCATTTAGAAGCCTGCTACCAGCGCCAAAACAGGTCAACTTTACCTGTTGCAAAGAGTGAAAACTTTAATTCTTTTATTGAATCTCTTAACTCTTCGTCTGAAAATGTGAGCTCTGAGTCGTGCTTAAAAGATCGTGATTCAGATGTCAAATCCAATCCCAACGTCTGTCCTCGACAGGTCCTTTTGTGTAGGCTCAGTACATTTTCTACACAACTTTACCTGTCTTATTTTACTTTACCTGTTTTGGCGCTGGTAGCCTGCGAAAACGCCATCTCTTCGATCAGCAATACTCTAGCTGTCGTCTACCATTTTTTAAAAGACTCTTGCTACTTCGCCTTCAAATGTGGCTTCTTGCTTTGGTCGTGACTGCTGCGCTTTCCTTGGTATCATCTATCCGCACTCCTCCAAATGTGATTGTTGTCGGTGGTTCCTCGGGAATGGGGAAAGCAGCAGCTCTTGCCACCATTGAGCATGGCGGGAAGTGCATGCTGGTGAGTCGATCCAAAGACAAGCTGTCCACAGCCAAGTCCTATTTACTTTCACAGGTCCCATCAGCCATTATCGACACCGCTGTAGTCGATGCTACGAATGAGGAGGAAGTGCAGGAATTTGCAGAAACACTGGAATTGGGTGCATGGGACGGTCTCGTGATATCAGCGGCAGGAAGAGCACCTCATGGGCCATTCACCGAACTACCAACCTCGGATGCCCGAGGAATGATGGAATCCAAGTTTTGGACCGCCTATCATTGTGCCAAGTACATCTCGGTCAAGCTAAATGACGGAGGTTGTGTGGTGTTCGTTGCAGGCATTTTAAATCGAAGACCAGGTAGGTGTGGTGGCGGTCGAAACCAGTTTCTTTTGGTTGTGCTGTACCCTCCTTCCTTACCGTAATTGTACAACATCAATCTGATTTTTCTCAGGCATAAACTGTTCCCCCCTGGCCATTTCGAACGGAGCCTTGGAGGGTCTGACTAAATCATTGGCATTGGAGTTTGGGCCACGGTTACGATGCAACTGTCTTAGCCCTGGATTCTGTGACACAGAGAGGTTTGACCACATGACTCCAGATCGAAAGGCGAAGATGATTGCCAACACTGCCCTCTCCCTGCCTTTGCAGAAGATCGGCGAACCCAGAGACATGGGAGGCGCTCTGTACTACTTGTTGACAGCTCAGTTCTGCACTGGAGTTATCTTGGACGTAGACGGCGGGCATGGGATACGACAATATGCGTCCGTTGCGGGGGATCCAATGCGTGCAAAAGAACAAACACGACAATAACCAGCTAGCTATGTGGCAACGGAACCAAGCTTCGTACTTCCAAAATCCACAATTGCCACTTACTTGTAGAAACCTTTACTACGGATTCGGGAACAATTGATCCTTTCCCCTCTGGGAACCAAATTTGCCACCCCCCGAAGAGAAATTTGCTTCACAATGTATTTACCGTAGTGTGGCTACCTGATTGCATTGAGTACCGGTACGCCCGGCGCTGATAACCGTTGACAATCCGAACTCCAGGAAAACGCTAACCCTAAACAATGTGTCCGTTAAGTAAAGTTTTGTTCCGATGAGGTGAAAGCCATGGCTTTTAAAAACCCACAACATGGGGCGATCAGTTGCCCCAAAACGGTGACGTCATGAATTTTCGACCCCTAAGTCGCCAGGACGGAAATTTTATGCTCTATCCAGCCATGTATATGGCGTAACTGTCCGATGGTTAGAAGAGATATCGCGACCATAAACAACTAACGACAACAGTTGGTGCGCTCATTAACAATGCATCAACAGATTGAATTTGCTTAGGCGGGAACTTGGACGACTGGCGTGGGATTTAAAAGTTACTTAACGACTCGCCTCACTTTTTCCGAATTCAGCGAGAACTTGCCTCCGAGCGAAGATCTTTCCGTACGAAACGGCGAGTTACACTCGCACGATGTATCAGTCAGTCGATCGTTACACAATGACAAGATAGTTTGGTTCCTAGTTCTTGCAAGAGCACCATGTCGACACCCCCCCCAAGTAGAGCCAATGCACCACCCGGTATCAGCCCAAGATTGGGTAGCACTGCCAAGAAGAGGAGCCCTGTTGCAGCATTGCACAGTGGTCGCAAGAAGTTGAAAGGATGCACATTGCATGAAGAGTGGGAAAGTTTTTGTATGATTGAAACCTACTTCTTTGACCGGACTGATCATAGCGAGCGATGCTTTGACATGGACAATACCTCAAGGAAGCTGAAGTGCACATGCCTACATGATGTTCGAGGTAAACTCAAAGATGAAGAGAGAATGGCCATGGTCCAGAACCTCTGGGAGTTTGCGCTGTTGGAAGCAGATGAACAAAAGGTTCTGTTGGTGCAGTGGTACAGGTATGGCACAGTTGTCCAATCGATGAAGAAGGATACAAAAGTCTTCCTACTTCCTGGAACAGACTATCTAGTTTGCAAGCATGCATTCTGCGCAATGTTGGCAGTTGGTACCGAAAAGTGGCGCAACATCAAGAAGATCGCAGATGGAAGGAAAGAACTCAAGCACGGACTGACAAGAAGACAGTCTGGGAACCGACGCAATCTAGCCATGGACATGGTGCTGAAGGACTTCTTCACTGGAATGGAGGCGATGGCAGTTCCACGTGCAACAAGGATAGTTCGCGAACTTGTACGCGGCCAAGTCGAAACAACTCTAAGAGAGGATGACGAAGATGTCGTGGAGCTACCAGCGTGCTACTCGAAACACTTCTTGTACAAGAGGCTTCTTGAAGAACGTGGTTGGAAGTACAACTATACACAGAAAGGACTCATCAAGGAGAAAGAGAAGTTAAGGGAAGATGCAGACGACGTTCCATCCTGACCACCTTTCGTCTCTACTGGAAAAAGAACTTCCCCAAAATGGTGATCCACAAGCCAAGGGAAGACGTCTGTGGTGACTGCTACGTGTTCGCAAATTCTCACAAGTACCATACCAAGTTGACCAAAGCGGTGAGACGTCTTGCAAAGAAACAAGAACAGAAGACACGGATTCTTCTTCAGAGGAAGATGAAGAAGAGAAGCATCTGCAAGAAGTCATCGATCATGCCACACAAAAGGAGGTCGACGACATGCTAGCCAATGAGGAGATGATAAAGTCGGCAGCCAAACATGTGGAGATGGCACAGATCCAGCGAGACTTCTTCCGACTCAAGAAACAGGAAGCTCCTGACACAAGTGATCAACCACCGGCCAATCGTATCCTCTGCTTTGTTCCGACTACTCACAGAACATGTATGTTCCCCACTTCGCTGCAGAACAACCCGGTGAGACCTACTATTTAAGCCCAATGAACGTCAACGTCTTTGGCATTGTCGACTGCAGCAGGGATCAACCAACACTTGCTGCTCTTGCTTATGGGGAAGACCAAGCAAAGAAAGGGGCAAGATGTGCCAGTCTACTTATGTATGATGAGGCGGTCACTTGGAACTGTCGTTCCTTACAAGGAACTCAACATTGTCATGGATAACTGCGGCGGTCAGAACAAGAACAGGATGGTCCTCCGTCTGCTTCATTATCTTGTCAAGGCAGGAGTATGTCTTATGGCAAGAGCTTCCTTTCTTGTCAAAGGCCATACCAAGAATGACTGCGACCGACTCTTCAACATCCTAAAGAAGGAGTGCGACAATCCAACACCTACACCCCGAAGGATCTTGTGCAAACGATCAACCAACACCATCTCATTGACGCAATCCATGTTCCACAAGAAGCCTTTCGAGACTACGACGCACAACAGGAGCCAATGATATACATTCCGACTGGGCAAATCAAGAAGAACCATCAGTTTACTGTCTACGCAGATGAAGCAAAAGGAAGCGGCAATGACATGTATGTCGCCGAGTACCACGGAGCAGAGGAAACTTGTCTTAAGTTGGTGAAAGAAGATTACAGGAAGCATCCTATGAGTTGGTGGCGAGAGCTTCCACTACCAGAGCCGTCAGCCCCTACCGGCATCAAAGATATTAAATGGAAGGAGCTGTATGAGAAGTGGGGAAAGATAGTCCCACAAGAGAAGAAGAAAGGATTCATTTACTTTGAAACGGCACCATCTGCAGAGAAGCTAGCAGCCATCAAAGAGCACTCCAGACAAGCTAGAGAGCACCGGCAGTCAAGGCAGGCCACCATGGTCAAAGATACAACACCCAGAGCAGAGATCTAATGAGCAGGTAAGCCATAAAGGTGGTATTTCGAGTTGCGGGATTGCGTTCTACCATGGTGGCTTGTGAGCTAACACGAAATCGCGATTTTCTCGACTGCGATTTTTCGCTAGGTGGGGCAAGTGTGCATGCAGTGTTGTGGTTTTCTATGCGCCATGGCTAATTATTTAATTATTATCTGCTTCGGCGAGGTGAAAAATTTGCTTCCCAGGGCTACTCACAACCCAACGACTGGATGGTCCAGTCATTGTACAGGCTAGCTTCACGTCGCACACCCACTGCGGAACCAACTTGTATAAAACGCAAATTTACAAAAACGTAATCAAAATGAGAAAAGTAAAATGTGAAATACCTTACTATTAAGAAACGCCGTGACGTGCTTACACTCCTGTTTAGCTACTAGCTAGCTAGCTAGCTAGCTAGCTAGAGACTACTGGTAGCTAGCTAGCAAAATAGTCATGTCACAGCTACAAATAGCTTGTCCACTACTAGTTATTACCACCAACATCTAATTGTATTGCTTTAGAGCTTGCTCCCAGCCAGGGTTGCATGAGATATTACAGCTGGGAGCAAGCAGCAAACCACAAGCACATTCCAACATGTAATGGATGGCTCTTCTTTTGTTCTCCACATGTGTGAGTTTGCTGTTCATTGTTTTGAACTTTTCTGATTCTGCTTGAGTGACATCAAACAGCCTTACCAATTGTGAAGTTTGGTTGTCAAGTCTAGCTCCAAAGCTTGGACCCGCTGCCGGCAGAGTCGTACCCAAGCTAACATATTGTTGCAAGTTTTCAAAGAAACCCTGTCTGCTACCGCCAAATGATAAAGGATCAGCATCTCCCAGAAGGGGGTAGCTTGTATAGAATTCTGATCGTTTGGCCTCCGCAGAGGTCAGCTTGGCACCATTCTTATGCTCAACATCCCTTTGGTACATATACCGCCCGGGGCTGACAGAGGAGCTTGCAACCATTCCTGCACGGACCCATTGTCTGCGATTCTTGTCCCAGTAGACATAGGCACCATCAACTCGCATGTGAATTGTAACCAGCTTGAAATTGGATGGATCCGTCAGTAGATTGTCCGTTGGTTTGATGCACCCCAAATCGTCCACAATCATGCGGCTCATCACAAAAAAGCGCACATACATGACCAAATGTCTTTGCTTGGAAGTCCCAGCACCAATTGGTTCTGTTGTGCTCTTTGACTCGCTGACTTCCGTTGACCAGCCATTCCAATCGGGCAACTAACATTGACTGCAGAAAATCTGCTCGTGATAGCAAAGCTGGATCAACGTCGTTCACACCAAATCCAAATAGCTGAGCTGCCTGGTTCCTCCACGCGTTGGTTCCCAACAAAGTAGATGCTGATACATAGTCATCAGCACTAAATCTAGATAGACTGGACGTCACAACCACGGCTCCAAGATGTCGTGTTGAAATTGGCTGTTGCGTCTTTGTTGTCCTCTCTTTTGGTTTCTCAATGATCACAGTTTTATTCCGGCATTCATAAGCCAACACCACTAGGCACTTTTCGGTCTCTGGTATAACAGGATCGGTTGATTTCCCCTTTTTGGGTGGCCAACCCGCGGCCAAATCTCTAGGCCAGTCTTTGGTTTTGTTGACTGTTGGAAATGTCCGAACATGGACAAATGCTTGCAGCTCTGGCTTAGTCGGCCCATCAAAATATGCCAATGTAGCTTGAGCTAAATCCAAATTGGCTAATTGCAGAGCCTCATTCAGCTTCTTCTCGCATGCTTCATTAGTATCGATGAGATCCTTGTATCGTTTGTATTCTTTCTGATACAGATCCTCCTGCTTGGCATTGGCTGCTAAGATTTTGGTGGCACGGAGCTGTACTTGGTACTCATGATCAAGGCACTTTGCACGCTGACGATGCTCCTGGGAAATACCTTGATGTTTGGGAACAGACTGTCCCACAGAATCTAGATCCATGGGGAAGCCCAACTCATCAAAGACGGTTTCAGCCACATGGCCATGATCAATCACTTCCTGGACCAGTCTGGGAAAATGAGTCTTCATAAGATTGACTTCATCAATATGCATCTGTTTGCTGCAAGTTGACAATATTCCATCAAAGTCTGGCAATGCCAATCCCTGGACTCCAAAAGGTGTCGATACCATGCCGTTTTCATAAAAGCCGGCAGCAATAATATGGGATGAAACAGCCTTAGATAATACAGCTGGATGCTTGCTAATGAAGTCAATCAATGCGTTCAGCTTCCGCGAGGGAAGGTTCAATCCACTTTGATGTTTGGCCTTTGCAAATGTATTGCAAATCTCATTCTTAAAGCTATGAGCAGCCGGTGGAATATCTTTGTTAGTTGTTGCTTTGCCGATGGCCTTTTCCAATTTGAACTTGGGGCTCAAATCCGCAGCCTGTTCTGTAGCAGACCGTGCCGCTGATTGCTTACATGCATTGATCTTACGCTCTCTATATTGATTGAGAGCGGAATCTTCGGCAATTGTAGCCAACTGGGCTATGTCGCCATCGCACCATGCAACAGCGGTCAGGCTGTCAGGGATAGGAGTTCCCCGTTTCCAACCCTCTTTTACACGTATATTATCAACCCAAGGCAAGAAACAATCCTTAATAAAGTGCCTGTATTTCACTTTATCTGTTTCATTGTCGCCATCATTGCGAACAAAAACAACAAAGCCCGGGTCCTCACGACTAACTGAGACACCGCCACCACCAACACACAAACCATCAATTTGGAGAACCAAAACTCCGTCTTTGCATTGGTCTTTCGGTAGCTCACGCTCATTCAAACCAGAAATTGTCATCCAAACGGGGCCAGTACATCCAGCGGCCGTCATAAGATTCGTCATTTTTACCCGAATGCCAGTGGCAGTAGCTGGCGATGGGCTGGTAGTGTAGATTGATTTGCGTCCTGTATTCGCATCATGAGTTGAGACCGATGTCACATAGACTTCATTTGAAGAATCTATATTCAATCCCTCGATTGCGTACTCGGTTGTGTCGTCCATTGAAATGAGCAAGGCAGCTCGGACAGGATGAAGAGGTGCCCCATCAAGGCAGTCGCTCGCGACATCATAGGCAAACCTTTCAGATTCGGTAGCTTCGTCACGTAGATATTTTCCCAAAATGGGACACAACCTTTCCACAACCAGGAATTGAGAGAAAATAGCAGTAGCACCAAAAGCACCAGTGGATCGACGTGATCCTTCTGCTGTGACTCGTGTTTCTGTTTTATGAACTGCCTTTTTTATGCAGCTGCTTTGATTCATTCCAGCTATTGCTCGAGTATACCGTTTCATGGTATTCTGATGCGGTGAAATAGCTGATTCTCGCAGGGCAACCACACCTTTCTTAGCAAGCTCCTCTTTCTTCTTATCTTTCATCATGCTTGCGATTTCTTTTTGAGAGAAAGATCTTCTTGGATGAGCTGCTATGTCATTCACAATTTCTTGAACAGAGTGAGCAGAGATGTAAGAGGCTTTCCCCTTCTTGACATTCCACTCGTCATTGGGGAAAGTACCAATGGTTCCACCTTTCTCCGCATGATCGTCAAATTGTTTGACTACCCTGAGGAGACCTGAACGGCCAAGTGGCACGTATTTCTGTTTCAAAATTTCTCGAACCACCTGACCACGATCACGACTGTTTTTCCTGAAGGAAGTGATCACAGCAATGCATTCCCGTCGATCATAAACAGAACCATTAGATGGAGTTGGAGCCATAGTAGAATTGGGCGGTTCTTTGGCATTAACCGGTGCTGCTTTTCTGGGGGTTGGTGTAGTAGTTGTGGTTTGGATAGAACTGTCCAGGGTCATAGCTTGAACTTTCCCAATGGGCGTGGATGGTACATGTGAGTTTATTGGAGTGTTTTCCTTATTGACTTTAGTAATAATAGCCAATGCCCGGTCATCAAAGCCAGGAAAGGGAGCAAGCTTCTTCAAATTCTGGCTAATCTCAGATGACGACTGCTTCAAGTACTGACTGACCGTTGTAAGTTCCTCGGTAGCCTTCCTCTTTTGTGCTCGAGAAGAGGTGCGATCAGTAAGAATATTTTGAGCATCAGTAATTACTTTAGATGCCTCTGACATTGTCTTTCCCGTCTCAGTCAATTTCCCAAAGGAAGCAACACCCGCATCGATTTTGGTAGTTCTTCTAACAGGAGTGGCCGGTGGGGCCTTTCTAGGGTTGCTGGGACGCATACCTGTGGGCATGGCTCTATTGGTTGGCCCCACAGAGCAAGCAGTGGGGACAGAAACTAGCTGGCCTTGGTTGGACAGCAAAAATTATGGGAAAATGGCTGCCCCCCCCTTGGCTGGCTATTCGTCACTCCTGCAGCCACCAAATGAGCAAGCCACTACCACCACTGCGACCGGCACGTCCAAATTATGTATCTCCTACCGCAAAGTATTGCTAGGTGGTCTCTATTGGTTAAACTGCTAGATGTATATCTGCCAAATCACTTGGATGGGCAAAATGGAAGTTTCTTTAAAAATGGGAGATTGGATGACTTGACGCCAAAGAAGGTTGCCGGGAGGATGATTTGACGCCAATGAGTGGGTGGTGGATGGTGGATCTGTTCGCTCCGAGGATTTGGAACCGATTTTACCCCATCATTTACCCCATCATCGTGAGCTTCCGCTCCAGAATCCAGTGGTTGGAACGATCCAGTGGTTGAGGCACGAGTAGAGGGTGCCAAATATCCTTCCCGGAGGGGAATTGATCAATTGTTCCCGAATCCGTAATAGACAGTTTACAGAATCTTGGTAAAACACACGAAGGGAGTTGATTCATCATGCATGCATGAAAAGGTTAATTGCTTACTACTACTAGCTAACTAGGCCACAACCTGGACCTCGAACCATGGAATCTCTGCAGGGATCTCCAGCCAAGCTGCCTGCCACAATGACATCATAGATAAATGGCCATAGTCTCGCTCCGATCATATCCTCACAGTGTTTCGTTGTTTGCACCCACTATCATGGAGGCTGCAGAGCTGTTGGTTTCATTGGCACAAAGACAACTGCATCCACATAGCAAAGGGCTGCAGTCAAAGACAAGATCCGTAATTCCACAGAGATACTCTGGAAGTGTTCCTGACAACTCAGTCCCATCCACATACACGAAATCCAAGCTTGTCAGGTTTTGGGGGATTGTGCCAGTCAGGAATGTGCTGTTTGACAGTGACAAATATATAAGATCTGGACCGAGCCCTTCAGGGAGAGAGCCAGACAGAAGAGAGTTTTCCAGAAATAGCATGGTCAATGGGGCATTCGCCAACCCAGATGGCAGTGTCCCAGTTAGGTTTGTGTTGCCAAGAGACAAGCCTTCTAAGTTGACATTTTGACCAATTTCACTCGGAATTGATCCTGTGAGACTGTTTCCATCCATCCACAAGAGACTCAAGTCCGTTAAGAGGCCAACTTCAGTGGGAATAGTTCCAGTGAAGGCGCAAGAAGAAAAACCAAGATAATCAGCAGAAGAGAGCTGACCCATCTCTGTGGGGATGGTGCCGGTGAAGCTAGAGAAATAGAGATTCACATTGATGACATCAGTCAACAAGCCAATCTGTGATGGTATCTCTCCTGAGAAGCCATTGTAAGCAAGAGACAGATAGGTGAGATTGCTCATCAACCCAATATCCGTAGGTATTGTTCCTGTGAGCTGATTCTGCCCCAACGCAAGAGTATGCCAGGAGAGATGCCAAATGGATTCTGGTATAGTCCCAGATAATGAGTTCGCAATGAACACTAGGAAATTCAAATCGGTGGCATCCCCCAGTTCCTCTGGTATGGTTCCTGTTAACATGTTTCCATCCACCGAGAATTTTTCCAGCTTGTGCAACAGCCCAAGCTCTGATGGAACTGGGCCTTCAAGCTGAGCATTGGTGGCATGAAAGTCAGTGAGATTATCAGAAAGAAGGCCCAACTCTGTAGGGATTGTTCCAGATATCGTTGTGACTTGCACGCGGAAGAATTCCAACTCCCTCAACCTCGCAATATGGGATGATATAGTGCCAGCTAGATCAGGATTCTTGAAAAGGTAAATGGTCTTGAGGTTTGTTAACCAGAACACTTCTGGTGGCAACGTGCCTTGCAGAGCATTCGTATAGAGCAAGAGGTGTTGATAAGGGTTGTAGTCCATGTGGACAGCTTGGTTGGAGCTGATGAGCAAGTTGGGTGGGATGCCACATGGAGTGCAATCCTCCTTTCTGGTGCACTCTTGGGAGAACCAAAAACACTCATGAACTGATTGATTCAACCAGTTCTCATTGTTATACCAATCGTGCCCACCTGTAGCATAAAAGAGAGTGGCTAGGGCATACCTTTGCCTGATCCTGCTGGTGTGGGTGTAGTTGTTTTCGTCCAAGTCTTCCATCATCCACTCATAGGCAAGGGACTGGGGAGAGTTGGGATCCTCCAGTGCTTCCAGAGTGTGATTGGACAAAGCTTCCAAAACAAGGAGCTCCACATCAGACAGATTTTGGGCATTTTCTGGAGGGAGTGGTGAGTAGGTGGGTGAGTCAGATACACTGCTGTTGGTGTCCTGATTGTTTCTACCAGAATTAACAAGCAAGGCCACCACAATGACAAGGGCAGCAACGCAGCTGCCATACAACAGTGCAGGCAGCCATAGTGATTGCTTCTTCCTTTCTGCCCTTCTGCTGCTGTCTTGTCCACGATCCAAATCCGCCACCTGTAGGTCCAAATTGTCTGATACTTGGTTCGCCACGGGAAGGCCATCCTCAAGGGAAACTGGGGCTGGCTCTTGCGGTATCGGCTCATCTAGGTCTTCATCCGTGTCTGTGCCTGTACCAGTTGGGATCGTAGTAAATCTGAGTCCTTCCGGAGCCACAGCGTACGCTCCTGGAGGCATAAGCTCTGTTTCTTCCTGGTTTTGGGCAGTTGACGATAAACCATTGGGTCTATTCCCTCCCAGATTGTGGGAATCTTGTTGATTGATCCCTTGGTTTATCCCTGCCTTGTCCAAGACAGCTTGATCCTTTTTTTGTGTTTTGGCTCTCCCGACACACACCAATCGATCCTTTTGGAGCATTTCTGCTTCGCCGACGATGAATTGATCCTTGTGTATCGTTTGAGCTGCTGTGTCATTCTTTTGGTGCATTTCGGCTCTCTCGGCTCCCACCAATCGATCCTTTTGGTGCATTGCTGCTTCACCAACGATGAATCGATCCAAGAGCATCATTTGAGCTGCTGCGTCATCCTTTTGGAGCGCTTCGGCTCTCCCAACACCCACCGATGGATCATGTTTGTGCATGTTTGCTTCACCAACAATGAATCGATCCTTGAGCATCATTTGAGCTTCCATGTCATTATTGTTGGATGACTCATTAATGGTCGACAAATCGAGTTGATTTTGTCCATCCCTATGGACGTATGGATCACTGGAAGGGGGCGGCACTGAGCCACTGAGCCTTTGTGATGCCTCCTGGGAAGAGGACGCCGCATCTGCATCGGTCTGCAACACCTGATCGGACTCGAGCTTGGCAAGCTTGGCAAACTCCACATCGCTATATGTACCGTGACTTAAGCGCTTTACTATGTGCAACAGGGGCTCATCTTCCTCATCAGCGTGTTTTCCGGTTTCCTCATCTTTTTGGTCCCTCTCGCTGTCTTTTTGGTTGTTGTTCATCATCAATTTTAAAATTGTACGTTTGATCCCAACCTCTGGTTGCTGGATGTTCACCTCCAGCAAAGTGCCTCGTTTTTCCGAAAAGCTGAAAAGCTTTGTTCCCGAGCTCCACATACTGTACATTCCACCGGTCATTATTGATCAGTGGTCATGTCTGTTGGGAAAGCCGCATCTTCTTGAAGTTCCTTCAGTGGTCAAAATGTCAAAATACTCCAAACTCCCCACACTTTTAGTACTCAGTGCCCATACTCCAATATTGCAATAGGGTACAGTCGTTCCCCAGAGAGGGCACAAAAGTGATATCGGATATCGGAGTATTGGCACTGTCTATTATAGAAAAGAGTGACTTGATTGCAAAGCAACTGGGAATAGTAAGTCCTGTCCACCGGTGCACCCCAACCAAGATCAACCACCAGACATTTTAGTCTACGAGTAGTGGTACCAGTGTGGTACGTGGTAAGTGCCACTCTTCAGGGGCAATGGGCAGGCTGCCACATGGGCAAGCCCAAAGAGGCCCGGTCACACAGACAAAAGAAGGGTTCCCATCGATTGCTTCCGCTACAGAATTATTGAAACCTGCAGAGAACACGCTGCAATGAGCTCTGCAATCGTGCCGTAAGCAATTCTATCTGTTGATCTCAAAGCATGGGTGGAAGAGAGCTCGGAAGGTTTGAAATTGGCTTCGGAGGAACTGGTGGGCGGCGGCGGTTGCCACTGTTATCATCTGTTGTCGCGACGCTTCACGATGGACGCAGTGTCTCGAGTTCGTTTGGGGCGTTGAGCTTGAGAAGACACCATGGCGACAACGATGGCACCCGAAGACGTTTGCCAATGTTATCCAACATCTTCATTGCCACCATTCTATCGCCATGGCGGGTCTCTACGTGTTTCCTTGCAGCGTCCGCAGGCAGTGGGACGACTACGATGATGGCGGATGTGTCAACTGTGAGGATGCGGCTACCGACAACAACAGCAGTAAAAATACCGTGAAATTTTCATTGAGCAGCAGCGGATTTTCTGTGTCGCATGTTAGCTCGGCCGAAGAAACTGTACGATGTTTTCTTCGAGCGTCGGCGTCGAGTCGACTGATGGTGTGGCCTGAAGTCAGTCCTGCGGCTGGACGGAGACACCAACGGAAAAACGGAGAATAAAGCCTGCTGAAATTCTACACGATGAGTGACGAGTCAAGACGACTGGCTACGATGACAGCTGTCGTTGCATTACTACGATGTTGGACCAAGAGAACAAATGTTGGCGGCTGCTTGCGTTTTGGGGTGCACGTGAAGAACACGTGT
>CAICTM010001998.1:0-19686 GCA_903772945.1 Seminavis robusta
GTACATGACACACACACACCCACACACACACACACACACACACACACACACACACCACATCCAGCCCATCGAGGTATGGATTTACGGTTTAGTTTAGCTTGTTTTCGGTCTATACCGTACCAGCTCTTATGTGTCTATTTTCGAACTCACCACAAAACAGGGTACCCTTCTTTTCTCACAGCCTACCCGGTTGTATCTTTTGCCATCCCCAGCTTGCTCCACTGATGAAACAAACAGCGAAATTCAGGAAATATGGGGTGTTGCTTTCCCTAGTAAGGTTAAGGCGATGCAAGATACATAAAGTGCAGTTGCCCTTGCAAGGTTAAGGCTAGCAATCAAATCACAACCTTCGCCTTTAGAACAATTCATGCCCACCCTTGCTAGCTACCGATAGCTATGCTTCGGATGCCATTTGCTTAGCTTTAAGAAAAATGCTGGTTGAGGGCACTAGCCTCTGGCTGGCTGTCCTTGAAGCAACAGATGCTCACAGGCTTCGCAGCCATCTAGCTAGACTAGTACCACCGTCACGAGCACCTTAGATAGAGAGTGTCTAACCCAGACGTAATCATTCATGAGGGTCAAGATGAAGATGGTTGTATTCTTGGCTCACGTGTCCCCGGTTGCATCGTCAAGGTTGAAACCCAATGATACCACACCGAGACTGATGGACCAGCCAATTGTGCTTCACAGACATTTCCATGCAATACACGTGTAAGCAAAGTCAGCGCAGTACCAGTGTCGGTAGCCCCTGCAGATCTCATCCTCTTTGAAAGCCGCAGACAAAGACAATTGCAGCGCCACCAGTACTGGTAGCGATGACGACGACATCAGTGGGTAGCGATGATGAGTCAGTCCATTAGCTAGGTTACCCGTCTCTTTATTCCTTTGCCCCTGTTTTATTCTTCTCCTCTGGCTGACGGGGCAATTCTCTCCGCCGTGGGAGGTACTGTATCGGTAAAATTTGATTCGATTCGATTCGATTCGAATAAATCATTCGAATCGATTCGAATCTAATCGAACTCAAATCCGTGAGGTTTCCTCACGACTTAATGAAGGGGTTTGTAAGGGGCTAGTTGATCCAAAATTTGGCAGCACCCCACAGTCAAAGAATCAGTACCAAGACATTTTTTAATGATCTTTATCCGGTGGCTTTTCACTGGAATGCAATAGCCATGTTAACCCATGCTTGTTACTCTTTCTACACAGAGAAGGGAAGGATAGACAGATACATCTGAAGCTAGCGAGAAAAAGCTACGGGTAGAAAATGAGATGGGGCGATTTTCACCTGGTAATGGAATCTTCTCCAATCAAAGAGATGAAAGAGGGGATCAATAATTGTTTGTCATGACAGAACATGGGGTATCAACCATCCTTCCCCCGGACACAAAGCACCACTGAAGAGACAGCCGAATAGACAGATGCTTTCTTGATGACAAACCACAAGACAGAAAGAGGTGGAGGATGTCACTTGCATGTGCCCAAGAGGCTTTGTGATTGTGTTGAGTTGCGAAGTCGTTGCGTCGCTGCATGAGTGTTGTGGTTGGTTGTTGCTTGTCGGGTATGGGTACAGACAGCAAGCTAATGAGATGGCTCAAAGTGAAAGCACTCAACAGCGTTGGATCCTTCTTGTAAAGGCCGGAGTACTGGTATAGTGATTGTTGGACAATGTCAGTGGTACGAATAAGCTGCCGCCATACTACGATTAATTAAAATACCACCAACATGACGGGATCGAAGCGTTGGATCTTTCTTTGGCAGAGTACTAGTACGGTGTGCCTGGCCGATTAATATTCGTGTGGTTACATCGTACCAATCGAATGCGCAGCAATGACTTCTCTCCCTCATTGAATTCCTATGGCAAACAGGAAAGAAATATCAGCTTGGCCGTCAAGAGTGATGGTGTCGAATGACTGGTATGGTGCGAGGTAAGTCTATTACCTATCAAGAGTGTTAATTAAGGTGTAGATTTGAAAGTCACCCTCATTGAATTTCTACGGACCATGGACAGGCAGGCAGATCTCGGCCGTTAATAGGTGAGTTGGTTTTATTGGAATGATTCAATCGTTGCACCTCCATTATCAAGCCTCACTCAAGCCGGCAAGCACACCGTCTCCAGTGCAGAACTGACAACAATCCCTCATTGAATCACATGGACCATGGTATGGCATTCAGTTCTTGGCCGCTGACAGTCAAGTTGGTGACATTTTCCCATCATTCCATTCCCCCACAGCCCGGAAACAAACGCAAAACTTTCATCCGCACGAGTCCTCGAGGGGCCAACGCTACCGCTACTGACTCAACTCTTGTTGTTGTTGCCGATCGACTGGTTGCTGTTGTTGTTGAAGGTGTGCCATTGTCGATCAATCACTGCCATTGTCAAGGAGAAAAAAAGGCATAGCTTTTGCTGTTTTCGATTTTTGATGGTTACCGGTACCAGCATCCGCAATGGCTGTAGCTGTAGATCAGTAATCAAATATACACCCACATTTCCTTCAGGAGTCTGTCGGTTGATAGCTATCATTTAGTTGTCATTGCTGTTGGTTGATTGTGTCGACTTATTTTGTTGTAGCTTCTCCTGGTTTGCTTCTTATGCACACACTGTCCCGTTGTTCGTAGTAATAGTAAGCAGTACCAGGTAGTACCAGGTAGCTTCGTTCAACGGTGGTGGTTGCGACTGGCAGTAGCTGCAGCAATCATAGTGGTGGCACATGGATTCGTGGATTCCAACAACTGTGCCATCCTGTCCATATACCCAAAGTATCTCTTCCAACCACGTTTATTGCCCAATTTGGTCCATTGCTGTCCCAGATGGCATCGATGCTATCCATACTGCCCAGCTACAGGTCTGACTTGGTTTTGCTTTTTAATAGAGGAAAGTCTGACTGCAGTGTTGCTTTTTGGATGGATTTGTTGGGAGGGGATGCATTGCTGTCATGATGGATGAGTGGAAGTGGTGTTTCTTGTGGGTTCAGTTGCAACAATCCCTCTGTGGTGGACGAGATGAACTATGAGCAATGCTATACCAATGGCTACTGGCCAGCTAGCGATTCAAACCAATGACAGTGCCAGCAGCTTTCGTATAGATGGCGGGAGTTTGAATTGCTCTCCACTCATGATCTGTGTTGCCAGGTGCTGTCTCGTTTCCCACTGCTTTGCTGGAAACACCATTGGTACTTTTCCCAGCCCTTTTGTCATGGTCACGGAACATGACGGGCAGTACTTCATTCCTTGGTGCTTTTTCATGCTGAGAATTTTGACCGCAGGGACACTTTGGGAGATGGTGTTGATGCTTCTGGTGGACCTTCATTATTGTTTGGTTGGTGCTTCCAATTGACAGCACTGGCTCTTGGCGGGACATTCAAAATTTAATGAAGAGGACACTACTGTAGGTAGGAGGCTCGAGGCTCGAGGCGCTCCAGCAACCAGTGACTGGACCAGTCCTGTGAAAGAACTCCATGGAGCCTCACGCCCTTTCCCACCATCTTGTTCGAACGCGGACCATCCGTTGGCAAAGCAACGGCAAATCGCAGTCACGCTGGTGCTCATCATCCAGTCCATGGCCGCCACAAAGAGATCTTTCCGAGTGTTGTTGGCTTTGAGCCTTGCCCTTCGTTCATTGCTGTGTAGTGTTGGACTTGACCTTGTCCATGTCCCTGGCTCAACAGTTGTTTCGTCTACTAGCCCCAGCTTTCCTTCTTGGCTGTCACTGTATTAGTAACGACAATGCCGCCGAACCCTGCGATTCCAATTCCGAGCTTTGGCACTGTGACTCCTTCCGTGGACGGATCGCCGGAAAGCACCAATATGCCGACTACTTGTCCTTCGAATGATTCCGTGGTAGTAGTCCGAGTCCCAGCTCGTTGGAATGTGTCATTGCTGCTACAGTTGGAAATTGGTCTGCAGCATTGGTTTCGCAAGCAGGGTAAAAATGCCACGATGACCATGCAAGTTTTTTTGGCGGTGGTTCGCAAACTGGATTGGCAACAACACGAGGCTCCCAGCAAAAGCAGCAAGCCAGCCAACCATTGTGACAAGCACAATCAATTAGTAGCTGACTTGTCCAAGGAAGAACGCTTGATGCACGATCTACTGTGTGTGGCTGCCAATCCTTCGAGCAAAGATCCGCTCTACAAAGTCTATTTCGATAAGGATGGTGGTCTGAAACAACTCCAAAGCTCGGTCGAAAAATTGAAACGCCTCTTGGCGCAGACGATAACCTTGGAGGAAGCATGGAGTCACGAAGTCTCAGCCTTGATTCGAAAAGTTGTACCGAAAAAAGAAACCAGTAACCAACAGGAAAACAACAGCATCAAGACTGCCAGCATCCTCCCGAAAGCGCCTTCCGCTGTCATTACCAAAGACATGACACTCGAGGAACGTGTCCATGCCCGAGCCAAAGTCAAACAAGAACAGCAACTTTTGAAAGAAGGGCTGACTTCTTCTTCTCTATCACAACCACTCAACGACAACAGCAGCATGATGGATCGGATATGGATGATTCAACTGGCCGATGCTCTCTGGAACCATGCGACTGGCATTTTGAATCGTCAGAATTCTACGAGAAATATGCCTAGCAAATTGGCGAGCAATTCTCTTTTTCATTCTACTACCAGTACTGCCAATCAACCTCATCGCAAGAAACAAAAGACCGAAAAGACCCAATGCATTGTCATGACATTCAAGGACGTCATTCAAACCCTCTCCAAAAGTCGCATGGGAGAAACTTCGCCCGTAAAAATTGCCAAAGCAATCTCCGAGTTGCAAACCTATTCTCCCAAATGGATTTCTGTCATCTTTGGCAGCAGCAGCAACAGCAAGGTTGGCAAGCAAAAGAAACAATCGTTCAAATGGCATCTCACCAATACCACGATCTTTATCAAGCCGGAAATCTATAAGAAACACGTTCGGGCGCAGCTGAATGGTAGTCCTGCATCCAAAACCGACGAAAAGCAACCTCCCATAAGCCAGGACATTGCCACCGAAACTACCAAAGCCGAACCCAGCCGGAAACGGGCTTCGCCGGTCGCCAAGAACCTCCTCACTGATTTTGAGTGTGCCAAGATACCCACCACCAACAAAACAGACTCGACTGTCGTCACTCACAAGGACAAACGCATCAAAACGGAAACAGACGACTCGGTGACGACAAGATCCTCCAAAAAATCCTTGTGTCAACGTGCCAACATAACGGCACGGATTGCAACTGACCAGGCGGCCCCCTCTTTGAACAAGAAACGGGAGCGGGAAGTCGCCACTGAAGAGCCTGCCATTATTCCCAAAACACCCTCATCGCCACCATCCAGCCCTGGCAAGCACCACAAGTGTCTTCGAATCAAGAACAGACTTCGCATCAACCCTCACCACACACTCATGGATGAGGATGACACTGGTGGGATTGTCATTTTTCCGAGCATTGATGCCAGTCCGAACCAGCTCAGATCGCTCTTTTGGAGATTGAACCGGGGCGAGAGAATCTAGCTATTAGGTTGCTCCGGTCCGAAAGAACATTGAATCCGCCAGCATTTCGGTTTCTATGCAAGAGCGATATGTGTCAGAAGAGGAACACAGGAATCTCTGAAACCACTTAGTGCCTCGTATAGTGGCGATCATAATCAAGCTAGGAGTTCCCACTTGAACTTTTACCAGGAATAACGCTTCTAGCTACTGTAGCTAGGAATGAAGTTAGGCTATAGCATGGGTTGAATGTGTTACATTCACGTCGTGATATCTCAATCGCATCGTTCTTCCAATGACTGGTTAGCTACAAACTGCTGCCTCCGCTCGGGATCCGACCACGCAACCGTATCGAGCGATGCACAGCCATGATGGCCCGCAGAATCTGCTCATAGGTCAAGAAGGTAAAAGCGGCCGTCAAGACAGTCTGAAGAAGCTTCGTTTGCATACCTGAAAACCACCCTTCTAGTCCCTTTCGTCGGTAGATCTTGATCAAGCAATCCAATGTCCCCCGATATGCTTCTTCGCTGGATGACGAGTTCGCCACAGTAGTAGTAGTAGTGGATTCCTCACCTTTTCTTGTAGTAGCTGGCGAATTGTCTTTTTGCACGCGCAATATTGTTTGTGCCAATTGCAATGGATATGTCAATACGGTACTAATGGCCTTGGCAAGAGCGCCCAACAGAAAGGCTTCCAGTGGCTTGAGAGCCGACGTTTGTCGTCGTCCTCCTCCTCGCAAGTGTTGCAATAGTCGAGTCTTTAATTGCTCGTAGGCCACAAATTGAATGACCGGGTTGGATACCAATAACAGCGATGCCGGGGTTCCATTCCACAAATGAGTCCATCCCTCTTTCTGGACAATGGATCGGAGTTCTTTCCACAGGTTGGATTCTTCGGCATACTTGCTATTGTTGTTCCCCGAAGAAGTCACAATTCTCAGGTTGGCGACCCACAAGGGATTGGTCAAAAGTACATTGGCAATCCCTGCCAAACTGGAAGCTAGCAGTGATAATTGGAGAGATGTTGTGGATTGTTTGTGTTTCAGTATTAGCAACTGCTTCAAGAAGGAGTGAAAGTAAAAAAAGACAAAGTTGGAGAGAGCCATGGTAGTCACTACGGGAGTCACACCTCGATAGAGTTGTTTCTTGCGATGGAGTTGATAAATGCAAGCCAAGATTCCCAGCTTGTTGTTGTTGGTGGTGCTTGCAGCCTTTGATGTCACTGCTGCCAATGACGACGACGACTTTTTTGTTTTCTGTAAATGTTGGACTTCTTGTTGTTCTGCTTTCGCTTCATATTCCAAAGAAGACGATGCCGAGACTACCCCCATGCCTTCTGTATCACCCCGACAAGACGACCAGGATTCTTCCGACAGTGATCCTTGCTGGGGTTCACTCTCCTTTGGCTTGGTATCATTATTGTTTCGTCCAGGAGGAGGAATAATAATCGGAGCCACCTGTAACACATCTACCGTGCCACCTCCTCGGGACGTTTCTTTGGCGACTCGTAGTGGCTGAACTTTGTCATTAATGTCCGTGGCGCTTGACGGCGGAGTGGCATCCCTGGTTTGCATTTCCACCCGCGCTCGTTCCAAGGGGTACAACAGCAACAGCGCCAATGCCGATCCCAGCGAGCCACCAATGGCATGAGCCAGGGGTGGTGCTGTATCAGCAATGCCATTGCCTCCACCTGTCATTGTCTTGCTTGCTTTCTTGTGTTACAGCTACACTTCTTCGGAGTCTGTTAGCTGGGAGTGTACGGTATACTAGCTTGACTATGAAGAAGGAAGACGACTGTCACTCTGATTGGGGATTGGGGTGTGCACCATGATGGCGGCGACATTGCAATGGTCGCCGTCACGCCATCAATTGTTTTGTGGGGTACGACTATACGTCATCGGCGCACAGGACTGATGCTTCGTGACCAAACACGAAATACGGTATGGTTTTGCCAAGCTGTACCGTATGGTACGGTGCACCCAACCACCCTGGGATCCTCTTGACCCCTGCCTTCAATCAATAATGATGGACAGGAGTGTGGAAAGAGCTGTCTATGGTACCGGTTGGTACAGGTAGCTAGCTACCAAAGGTTTCCGGGAAAGCAGCTGTGCCACAAGACGATAGCTACTTCGTACCGGTACCAGGTAGATAATCGTAACTGTGCGGGAACTCGACTGTCACTGTGCTGCTTGCTTCCAGTACCCTGATTTCATCAGAAACACTCTTTTAGCTAGGTACTCAAGTAGTACTTTCATCCGCCTCTGATGTCACTGGGCGCACGTACAGATAATTAGAAAAAGATGGACGGTACAGCAGTGCCCACGAGAAGCAACAAAAGAACCATTGTTTTACTTTTGATCCAAAAGTTAGTGGTTGTGTGTGTCAATCTTCTTCTTGCCCTACCGTACAATTCTCTATCACATGAATTGCTGTTTGTTCTCCTTGCGAATACTCAGTCAAAATGATGTGTCTAATCACCCTGTGATCATTCCACTCCTTCCTGATTGCTTCCGCTTTTTGCTATTCTCAATGATCATCCGAACCACTGGGATGACTATTGGTCAGAACAGTACCGCTGGATGGAGGGATTTTGAAATCTTGTCCTTGTCCGTTTTCTTCTGCTTCCAAAACTGCCATTTCTTCTATCTTGCACTCCTTCTTGGCTTGTATGACGGCAATATCTTTTCGGGCCTGGTCAAATGCATTGCGAATTTTGGATTCTTTTTGGCTTGTGTTCAACTCTGCGTTCGATTCCAATTCTTCCATCAAATCGTAAATTTCAATGCCAAACGATTGCTTGCGTAGCTTAATCTCGCGATCCAAAAATACAATGTCCGTCTGATGGCAGTAAAAATGACATGGTTCCGTTAGTTAGTGAGAGATCCAAACACATGGAGAATCCATGACGCTACCCAGTCATAAACATCGCAACAGAAGTAGGAATCCATCGGCTGAGTCTTTTTATTTGTCCACACCCAAATAGTCGTGCCGCGGAGCATGATAACACCAAAATAAATAGCCAACCGCCAAGGCTACCCCCACCACCACGGCCAATGCCACCGCTGGTCACTAACCTTCAGCATTGTTTTGGCCCCGGCATCCACCATGGTCTTGCCCGCCTTCTTCAGCCGCTCCATCATCGTCATTTGGCCGCTCATCTTGTCTTCTTTTATCTTGCCTTGTTATAGTACGGGTAGTTATAGAAGAGACAAAGCCAATGACGGTGTGTGTGTGATTGTGGGTGGGTTGGCTGGTCGGAACTTCCGCATGATTCGATTCGAATTCGATTCATTCGATTAATCGAGTCTATTCGATTCGATTCGAATCGAATCCATCCGCAATAAACATTTCAAACAATTCAGTCCCACCACGGCTTCACGGCAGTACCGGTACCGCGGTACTGGTACCGGTACCGGTATTGAAACGTGCCGACGCCATGCCCGTTTGACCACGAGAAAACGAAAGAGCTCTCCCACGAACTTTCCTCCCATCAAACAAGCTCACAAATTCAGGAAGCAACAAACAACAAATCAAAAAGATGACACAACAGCAACAGCAACAACAGGCTACACCTAGTAGCCAGCCCTGCGCCGCCTACGACTATTACGAAGACTACGACGACGAGGGATACGACTACGACGGCGACTACATGGATTACGATGACTTTCAAGCTGGAGGCAGAGGCGGAGGCGGATCGACCGGGGCAAGCCAAAAGTCCAAAAAGCGACAGAACCAACGAGGAGATGGTGGTTCCGGGACTATCTATTCGTCCAAGCACATCCGCGCCAAGGAGAACCTAGCGTCCAAGCGAAAGTAAGAGAAGGAGACGCGGAAAACTTGGGGGCACTTCTGTAGACAAATAAAGAGATGAGTACTTTTAAAACCAGCTTCAAAACTAGCAAAGACATTCGTAACACCCACCCACACCCAAACCAGTAAGACACGCATAGCCTTGTCATCGTCATGAATACAATCCCTCTGGGAAAGGTTGTGTTTCTTCGTGAAACCAACCAGCCAAGGCAACTCGTCTCCCTCTTTTGATGAGTTCGACCTGATGAGGGACCGTCACAGAGTCAAAGATCACCAGGGAGCCTCTGGACGGTAAAACATCCTCTGCAACGGTGCCGTCCGGTTCTGAGCCTCCCGCGTCCCAAGCTGGTCGGTCTTCAATGAGGACAAAGTTGTTGGCATCTTCTCCCCTAAGAAACAATCCGGTGTTGCCAGATGCTTCTTCTTTGTCGTCATTGCTTTGTCGTTGTGCCCACGTTTTGAGAAAGTCTGCCAACGAAATGCCTTGTAGCCCTTCTGTAAGCCAAGGTTGCGTCAGGAAAACTCGTTCTTTCTGTTGTGGATTGCGAGTATACAAAATGCAATGAGGTTCGGGTGGTTGATCCTCAGGGCTGAAAGACACTGGGAACCAGCTGTCTAAATAGACTGGTATTTGTGGTTCGTTGGCATCCTCTTTGGTGGGAAGCAGCCAACCAATTTGCAAATTGCCCTCGTCCTGGGTGAGTTGTTGTAGTTCTGTGTCTAACACGTGCTTCGGTACAAAGGCCCGCAGTGCGCCTCCATTTTCTTCCAGCGTCCAATCCTCTGGATCGCTCAGATAAATCAACCAAGAAAGGGAACGACGACTGGGCAACAGCCATCCTTTCGCACCCTTGAGTTCTTCGTGACGCTCATCCATATGTCGGGGAAGAAAGGAACCCACCTGCGACATGGAGTAGTAGCATTCATGCGCCAGAGAGGCGTCGGTCATGGTTGGACGATCCAAGAGACTGCCCAAGGCATGTCTCAAGTCTTGAATGCGAGAGGCAATTGGTTGGATGGGGTTGTCACCGGATACAGCAGGCGCTTGTTGCAAGCTGTCGGTCCACCAAGGAACAGGACACAGGGTTCGATCCTGATTGCCAAAGTTCTGGTTGTTGGCTTGAACTGTATTGGATAATCCGGATCTAGCAAACACTCCCGTCTCTTCTAATCGATTGATTTCGTTCCATAGATGATTGACTTCTTCATTGGATAAGAAATCATGATGCTGGTAGACATGGCCCGACCCGATGGCTTTCTTCAAGGCGGGAACATCCAAACTATTGAAGCAAGCGTTGTTGCTGGGGGCTTCTGCGAGGGCATAGACGCCACTTCTACAATCAAAAAGAGTAGATGAGCAGAGAAAAGCTACACGAGGCAACGCAAAGCATCGAACAGTCTTCAGCATGGTTGTGTTGGGCAAGCCCCCAGAAAAATGAGCGGTCGGGATGACTGATGTCAGATTGAGAAGCCAGTTAGTTTGCTTTTTACCAGACATCGTACCGGTACAGAGGCCTCGATCCTCACTTTTTCATTTCATCTTCCGGTTTGTCGGACAACTCGAGGCAGCTCTCAGCTCTCATTCTGAGATTGCTAGCTAGCTAGGTGGGGATATCTATTGCAGGCGTCCTGTGCCAGCAGCAAGATACCGGCATGAGGGCTCTCTGTCCATCAAGTATGTTCCTTTAAGTTTCATTTGTTTCACAAATCTTCCCACCTCCATCCACTCAGCCACATCAGTAGAAGAGACAACCCTGAAACCTTCAACCATGCGTCTATCACCGAGCACTCCTTCTTCGGAACAAAACAGCAACACCACCTTGCTACTCTTTATTGCATTTGTCACCTTTTGGTTTGCGCTGCTCAAGATCCCCCTGGAAATGGAGATTTTGTCGAGGGCGGCCCCACCCCACCTAAGCATCCATGACTTTTACAACCATAAGGCCAAGCACTTCAGCACTGTGGAACAACGCATTGATGCCAAGCAATCCTACCATTTCTTTGATCGCCGTGGGCCACATCATTCCGAACAGGAGACAAAGGAAGACGAAGAACTCGCACATGAAGTCGAGAGAATGGTCCATCACTACTACAAACAACATGAAAACGAACACGAAGAACACCGACATTTGAGGTCGGGAAAGCTCGGTAATCCTCATGAATCCAAGGAGGAAGATCCCTTTGCCAACGATATTTCACAAGAAGTCCAAGGCATTGTCGACCATTATCACCATGATCCTGATGAGATCTAGCTAGAAGAAACGTGCTCGAAGTGAAGCCATACCATACCGGTACCAGATGCCTTTGATGGGGAGTTTGAGTGCCAAACATCGCCCACCTGCCTCTGCTCAACTCGCGTTTCATAAAGGATAGGATAAAAAGACTTGCATACACGGTAGCATACAAAGAAGATAAAGTGCCTGACTCAATTGCTAGCTACAGTTGGACCTCGAGTCCGTAGGTCGGGTAGTCAGCGAGTGGCATGAACATACAGTACCTTTTTCACTTTAAAAGAAGCAAAGGAAGCACTAGCAATGCCCGATCTGCAACCGTCAACATGAAGAGGTGTTGCGTTCAAGCATGGTCGTGCCAATAAGCTCCTTGCTACAAGTAGCTAGCTAGGTGCGCCTCCTCCAAACGAATATCTTCCACCCTTCGAGGGGTTCGTGCGGCCAGTGCATACAAGCGCAGACATCGGTGCCTTTCGCTTCCTCTTTGGGGCGATCTGAGCAACGGAAGCGCTGGCACCTCATCCCATCCACTAAGGTCGGACCCTGCCTACCGGAACTCTTTTATTATACCTGTGATGAACATGAAATGGTGAAGTCTCGATAAATGTTGTTAAATCTACAAACTAATGTGCAATCAAAAAGAAAATGCAGTGGCTCTCATGTCCCATCAACCATTCACACACGAGCAGCCACAACCACACAGCATCCTAGTGCAATCAAAGAACAAACCAAAGGGGGCTTGACATGGGTTCTTGTAGTGGGTTTGACTGCAGCTGGCATTGACGCTGCAAAGACCATCAGGGATTCTCCCAGACAAGAGTGGATTGCCCTGAAGAATCATTGTATGGAGAGATTGCTGCAAAGAGGAAAGCTCTGGGGGGATTGAGCCAGATAAGGAGTTGTTTGCAAAAGACAGACGTTCAATGGAGGAGAGGAGTCCAAGTTCACTGGGGACTGGGCCGGTGAGAAAGCCGTTGTCAAAAGTCAGCATATCTAGATTGTTCAAGAGCCCCAGCTCTGTCGGGATGGTCCCTGAGATCAGAAAAGAAGCAATGCCATTTGAAGTGTGGGTATCATGAAGTTTTTGGTGATAGCAGCGAACAGAGCACATAAACTTACCAGTGAACTCATTGGCCCCTAGGTTGAGGATCACAGACAAACTTGTAAGCATTCCTAATTCGCTGGGAAGTTGGCCGCTGAACTTGTTTTCTTGTAGGAAAAGCAGACAAGTTGATGTTACAAGCCCCAATTCTGTTGGGAGGGTCCCCTCCAGAGAATTCCCTGAAAACCGCATCATGTCCATTCGAGACAAGCGACCTAGCTCCGAAGGCAGACTTCCTGTAAGTCTGTTCTCATCCAAGTATAGCCATTCCAGTTTCTCCATTTGTCCAATCTCTGTAGGAATGGTTCCTGATGAGACGCCAAGAGAAAGCAGCAAAGTGTCAGTGTCAGAGCTCCAACAAGTCGGAAACTTCCAAAACCAAAGAGGCTATCCTACCAGTGATATTGCAAAGATCAATCCCCAGCACCCACATGTTGGAGAAGGCACCAATCACAGATGGTATTGTGCCTTCCAGATTATTGTTGGCAAGCCAAAGAATCTCCAGGTTTGTCAGCTGCCACAGCTCAGTAGGGAAAGACGTGTGTTGATTCTCCTCCAGGGAAAGCAGACGCATGTGTGTCAACAACCCTATCTCACTTGGAACTGAGCCTCCTAGACCTGCATTCTCTTGGAAAGACAAATCTAATAGCTTGAGTGATTCAAGCTTTCCCACATGGCTAGAAATGGTCCCCTGTAGACGGTTCTTTGCCATGGACAAGGACTCAAGAGATGTCAGCCAGAAGAGTTCCAATGGGAGTGAGCCAGCGAGGCCGTTATTGTCCAGCCAAAGTTGTTGATAGGAACCATCTGAGTGGCAAGTGGTTGGGGCAGGCACGTGGGAGGGAAAGAAGTCGGACAAGTAACCAGGCAGGTAGCCGGACATTTCTGCTTTCAAAGCAAAAGATGAGACGTTATGCCATTCACACTCGTGGACACTGTGGTTGAGCCAGTGGGTGTTAGTTGCCCAATTGTCTCCATCAGTGGCAAAATAGAGAGTCGCTAGAGCAAATCGCTGCAACTTGCGATTATCTGAGAGGTAGGGAAGGTGGAAATTGTCCTCTAGTATCCAGTCAAAAGCTTTAGACTGGGGTGATTCAGAGACCCCGTGGATTGCACTGATAGTTTGCTCCGGCAAAAGGGATAACATCAAGGACTCAAAGGAGGTTGGGGCTTGAGTTGGATCGCCCTTGGTTACCTCCTCCTCTCTTGGTGCTGCTGTCGTCACATAATCGGTAGCGTTGGTTTGTGGCACCAGGATTGCCACCAAGATGACAAGGATTAAGATTAGGAGGGAAACCCCAGCAAAAATCTTGATTTTGAATTGCCGGATCCCTTGCTCTCTCTGTTTGCTCGCAGTTGTATCAAACTCTTTTGCCTGTGGTATCTCTAGGTGGGGTTCACTATCCACCAACATGGCCACTGACAAGGTACTGCTGTAACTTTCAGAATAGACTCCCTGTCTTCCACTGTTGTTGCAGACTAGCTCCACTTGGAAGTCCTGGCTGGTCTCAATTTCTTCCTTAGATTCCTCGTGGGAATCGGTTCCTCGACGGTGTCCAGAGATGGCAAAGGCACCGGGTACTACATGCTCCTGGTGCTGTTTTGCGGCATTGCTTCGGTCCTCCGAGGATGTTGGAAGTGGATTGGGAAGGGGGACAAAGCCAAAAACACCCGTCTCCAGATCTCCAGCCGCCCCAGTGGGAGGGGCGGACTCACGCATCAACTGACGCATGAACGGATGAGCATATGGCGTCTTTACCACAGCTTCCTGTGGGCCCAGTGGTCGTTTCTTCGTCGAACGAGATTCTTCTTGGCTACAGTCGTCTTCGCCATTCGCCGCTCCAATGGGAACTACCTGAGCAGTCGTGGAGAGGAGTGCGGCGTGTCTCTTTGGACACATCGTTGTACCATTCTCGTGTTTTGACTCCATCTCCGGGTGCTCTCTTTTCTCCGCTTCTGTCTCTGATTCCATCGATCCTTTGGCTGCGTTCGTTGCAGTGGAACGAGGGTTTGGTGGGAATGATGGGGGCATGCTCTGTTTCTCGCCAGTGTTCTCTTCTAAACTGAACTCCGCTTCTACAAAGGCTCCATTGTTACTGTTGCTTTTTGCCAGTTCCTTCATTGCTGGGGCGAGTGTACGGTACCAAAGTGGGGTGTAACACACGCTCCCTCTCGTCGTTCCTTCGACTCGACCTTCTTCCTTGTGTTGCGTTGCGTTGGAGGCTTCTGTCTTCTGTCTTCTGTCGCTGTAACAACCGGAAGCGTTTGTTACGGTGTGGCAGCGGGTTTTTCGCTCTTCCTGCTGCTGTTAAGCACACTTGGCACGCTGGTCGCGGAGCCCTTTGTTTGACTTTCCCTTCAACCTTCCCCTATGTACCGGTTGCTCTTTTTTTAAATCTTTTTAAATCTGTGAATGGTCACTCCGAGTTTGGGAGAACAATAGGGTCACCTTCCCCTTCCCTGACCGGTTTTCACGCTCGTCCACTCCCTTTCAACTTTCAACAGGGAGCCGCAGAGACTCCACACTCCACACTGTAACCATAGTACCGCTACAATGCATGTACCGGTATAGGTACCGTAGTCAAGTACGCTTCAACCACTGCAATCCATTGGCACGGCTGCAGCTTGGGAGCTTTGGATCTATCTCCTTGAAAGCAACATTCGTTCACCACCAAAGACTTTCCATCTCAGCTCCTGCTGGTACGGTAACACCTACCGTACATGTACAGTACGACCATCCAGACGATCTTTCGGGCTTTCTTACTTCCCATCTTCTGGTGTATATCACTGGCACTGCTTCTGTGATTGAATCACTGTGATTGAATCACAGAAGTAGGGGCTGGCTCCTCTAATGGGGTTGTTGAGCTCCTAGCTAGAGGTCCTTCACTCGCTCTCTATTATCAGGTAAAAGATGTTTCTGCCAGCTAGTTGCAGGGACATCAAAGTTTCAAGCAGATGCTAACAAGAATTGATCAATTCAATTCAACTGCTGGGCTTTGTCAATGAAATTGGCAATTATTAAAATTTTGAATCGTCCAATTCTGCCTTTCACTTACATGTATTACCATGCCCGTCACTTGTTACCGTCCCGGCAGCACCCACCACCGGTACAGTACTGGTACCGGTACCGGTACCGGTACCGGTACCGGTACCGGATGTTGACCGATCCACTTTGGGGCCCAGCGAGTAGTAGACGCGCAATCCACTCTGCAGGTTTGTTTTCTCGGTTCGTGCCATTGGCGTCATTGCGCACCCTTCCTGAAGAGTTGACCGTTGTCTAAGAGAGCCTCCGTTGGTTCAACAGCTGAAGACGACATGTTTAGAGAGCTTCTGCAGTTACATAGCCAAGTTTTATGTGCCAAAGAGCAACGGGCGGAAACCTGGAGATCACAACGGCATCAACATGCAGGCTCTGAGAAGCTGTCGTTGGGAGAGAAAAGCTCATTCAATTCTCTGGAAGCATCGTTACAGCTTGGAGCTGGCCACCACCGTTTTCCCGACGACAAAGATTAAGCTTACCCAATATTAGCACACATATCGAGGCGCATTCATCAGGTAAGAAATGTAGAGCGGCGTCAGATCCACTGGTCGTGTCGGTGTATTGTCTCATTGCTTTTGTTGTTCTGAAGCCATGGGAAAACCTCGACTAGAATCTCGAAACAGCTCGTCAGCTCACGATGACACCGTTGACGAAAGGGAACTTCCAGAGCTACTTCCAGAGTTGCGAGAAGGATCAGAGCCCCTTGATCTTTTAAAGTGGGAATTGACTGCCTTGAAATTAGGTCGTGATCTCGATGATGCGATTACAGAGCCCAAAACTCCTTGGGAGGCCGTCAAAAACGTTAGAGATGCAGTCGCTGCTGAGATTGAAATCCGAAAGAAGCACAAACCCGGACGCACCAAGGCCATGGACGATCGTCCGCTTGGTTTTAAAACGGAAGAGAAGTTGGAAACCATTGGTATTCAAGCCAAGGCAGCAGGTACGGTAGATAATCCAATTATGGCAAGCAAGAGCTTGGATAGTACGGGCAGGAAGGGGAAGAAGACGCCAGAGAAATCAGAAAAAAATTCCAGCAAAGTAGCATCCGCAACAGCTCTGAAGAAGAAGCCCCCGCTACCGCCCCGCCCAAAGCCGCCTCTTGCTCCACCAAAGCAATCCGGTGCGTCGCCTCCCTGCAAGCAAACACAGCAGCCACAGGAAGCCCAACAGGGCACACTTGCCCCGAGAGGTGCAACCCTTTCCCCGGGAACAGCGACCGAGGCTGAGCAGAAAACTGCTCCCATTAAGAATGGAGGGAAGCACAACTACTTTCAACCTATTGTCATTGATACAGTAGACAGAGGCAACTATGATGATCCAATCCTGCTTCTTAGTGGAAGCATTGTCTCATCCCCATCATTCAAAGAGCCTCTGTTCACCAACTCGGCCGATTCAGCCTTCAAGCAAGTGAGATCCAACGACATTTTCACCATAGATTCTATGGTCGAAAGGGACAGGAGATTCAATGGAGACAAGATAGTTTCCCCTTGCCAAAACAGCAGCATCATCAAGTGCGCTTACTCTCTCATATCTGAGGAGGATGGTCCAAAGTGGCCAGACGAGCTCCAGGTTGTTAGCACTGTTCCATCTGTTGCAGTGCCCACAGTCAACGAAATGCCTGCAGTCAACGGAATACCCACTATAGCGGAGCATTACGATCTCAGCCACATGGATGCAGACGACCTTGAAGCTGAATATGCCCGTTTAGTGAAAGCTAGAGGTGTTGAAAGTGAAGCGAATCTAACAGGAAGTGAAAGTGTGGAATACAGGGCAGCTGTAGCTGCTGCTGCTTTATCAGCGACCCTTTCAGACAATTCTGGGAGCCAAGAAGAGTCCGAGAATGCAAGCATAGACATGCCTGTAGCGGCATCCGCTACGAAAGAAAGCGAGACGCAAGAAGAGGAAGACACCAGCGTAGCTGGCCGCAAGTCCAAGCCGTTGGAAGAACTTCGAAAGAGAAGCATGGTCACCGAAGTAAGCAGCGGGGATCAAGATGGAAAGTCGACCGAAGGCAATGTGGACGAATCACAGCAACTATTCATCCCGGTAAAACCAAGCACCGACGAGCATGACAATCGACCAACACTAGATGGCCCCAAGAAAAACGAAGAAGAAGACGAAGAACGCGAGTTGACACTCACCCGTGATCCCTCCGCTCTGGAAGCCCCGGATCCTCGTCAAGCTGAATCTGAGGATCCGATGGAGGATCAGATGCTTAGTGCCAGCTCTGAGGGTATTGACGAGGAATCCCAAGGAGCCAACACGGATGACGGATCCAACACGCAAGACGAAGCCAACGAGGAAAGGAGTATCGCAATGAGTGTAGGTGAAGAGCATATGCCATTTTTATCCGCTATTGATGCTGGAACCAAGAGAAAGCGTGACCGCATTGATTGCGACTTTCCATCAATTGGGAACGTTGTCGCAGGATACTTTAGTGCTGGGACCTCAAAGATTACTGACGAAGGAGCCAGGGCTGGGAAAGCTGACATCAAGAAGACTTTCTTTGCCGAGGCAGGCGGGTGTTGCTTGGCACTTCATTAGGAGCCATGGCTGGCTGCTCTGTTTGATTATATTACTGGTAGTTTTAAAAGTTGTTTCCGTAGCCAGCCAAAGACTGCAACAGATCAAGGAAAAGACGGCAGCTTCCACAGGTAACGAAAGCAAGATACGTGTGAAACTTTCTTGCCCCTTGAGTTACTTTGAAAATAAACAATATGATGCGCTACATAGCTGGACAACTCAAACTACTACTATTCCATGGACACTGCTTCATGGGCCCAGTCATTTCAGGATATTCAGACACCCAAATACCGCACCTGTAGAGCAGGCAAATTCATCCCATTGGCAACCATTTTCATGAGCACATTTCCAAATTCCCATATGTCTAGATGAAACAGCTCCGAAACGATCCCAGGGGCAATCATTCTCATGTGCCCATTGAGGTACCAGTACATCCAAGTTCCCATACCCAGCTGCAGTAGCACAAATAAATAATCTCATTCCAAGGGAATCGAATCCGGACTCGTGGGCTCATTTGAGCATTTCCAAATCACCTCTTCTGGCAGCTTCGCGGCATGTAGGCAGGACTTGGATCCCTGGGCAACCATTTTCATAACCCCATTTCAGCATACTCAGATCCCCAACATCTGTAGCATCAGAGCATGTACCTTCACCTCATGGGCAACCAAATTCAATCGCACATTTGAGCACTTCAAATGTCCTTTCATCGCAGGAACTGTACATGCGCGGGCATTCCAGTCATGGCCATCGGCAAGGGCTCATTGAATCATCTGTATTAGCTAACCACAAGAAGCATCATACCGGTACCAGTAGGTACAAAGGGAAGCCTTTCCAAGTGTCCACCTTTGGTGACATTGGGAATGGTGTCCTCCTGCATGCAAAGAGAAACCTTGTGATGGCCCTATTTCAGAACATTCTATGCCCAGCTGAAGCAGCATCAGACATTATGTCATAATCCAAGAGGCAGCAATTTTCATTGGCCCCATTGAAGGACTTCCAAGTGCCCATTCAATGCCTTAAAGGAGCACATCACAGCGTCATCCCCTGCACTGCTGCAGGAGTTAGATCTACTTGCTGGCAGCTAGCTTCCTGGTAGTTGATGAACATTCACGCCCACCATTGTCCACTTCAACCCCAATAGTAACTACCGCTAGCTAGGTACTGGAGACGAAGAAAGAGCTCTAGAGGGACTGATACTCTGACTCGACTCTGACTGACTCGACTGTGACTGGACTGAACTCGACTCAACGGAGTCACACGATTTGTTTCTTGAACCTTCTCGAACTCTCCCAAACGGACCATTTCTCAAAAACTGAGGGGCGAAGCCAACGGCAGAAGAGTATCAACCTTCAGTATCTTCACATCGCTCAATTGGCTAATCACTGTCCGTCCTCCCAGATCAACGGAAACTGAGTTGGTACTTAGCAAAGCCTCATTCGTTGCTGCCAACCCCAAATCTCTCGTGCTTTCGACCTGCTCCATTTCATTGCAGTTGAGCCAGTACGCACTGGACGGTAAGGGAATGAT
>CAICTM010001999.1:0-19655 GCA_903772945.1 Seminavis robusta
AATTACGGGACGCCCCAACATTGATTGGTGCGAGGACCACAAACCCGAGACAATCCGCGTCAATGTCATTGGAACTTTGAATGTCGCTGATTTGTGTAACGAGCGCGACATTCACGTTACCGTCTACGCCACTGGCTGCATCTTTGCCTACGACGAAAAGCACCAATTGGGATCTGGCGTCGGGTTCACCGAGGAAGATGTCCCCAACTTTGATGGATCCTTCTTCTCTTTCCAGCCGACATGAGAACATGGGAAGGCTTCACTTCATCGAGTTCCTTGGCCAAGGATTCGCGGTTCTCGATGCGAGTTTCGGCATTGACAACCTCAATTCCTATACGGATAATAAAGACCAGCAACAAAAAATTTGAAAAGATTAGTCACAAAAATAGTATTCACCTGAGACGATGGATATCAACGACGATCAACGCTCTTTCATACGACGGGTGAAATGAGCCAAGAGAGAGGATTCCTCTCGTATCTAGCTAGTACAAGATAATGACTCCAGCCATCAGCGAACCCTATCAATCCACCCGAAAGATGTTCGGAGAACCTCAAGGTCGATTGTCTCTTTAAAACAGCACTGCCTCATCCAATTCTACCTACCCTTCTCCTTGCACATATCGTGCATCTGTCCACCGATCCATCCTGTCTTTCCTCCAAAGATGAGGACCTTGGTCATGGGCTTTTCAGAAGACATCTTGGTTGCTTTGTTTAATTATTTTCGAATGGGTGGATGATTCGAGGGTGGTGGCGAAATTTGTGTCTCTTTGATGGAAGGGAAGATGCCAAAGAGCATTGGGGTGATCTTGGTTTGAATTTCCACGAGCACTCTGATTGGGCAACGGTATTATCAAAGGCGAGGTGCGAATAATTTCGAACGCAAAAGATCCAGCACGAATGACCCATTTTCGTGACGTCATTTACACCGAAACTACATGAAATGTAAATCGCTGGCTTAATGCTGTTTTGTATGTGGCTGACTGGAGTGACAGTGCTCGCGTGACAAGCCAAGTCATTCTATCTACAGCGTATCTGGCATTCTGGGAGTCTACTAGTAACAATGCTCTTACATTTATCCTTTGAATACCGGTCCGTGACCTCCACTCTTTAAGTACTGACTTTCTCCATAAGTATCAAATTTCAGATTTTGTCCAGGCTTTGTCTTACACGCCAGCTGATGAAGATACTGTACTACTATTTTAATAGTATGTCATACATGCACCAATGTACCAGGTAAACTGTCTTTGCGTGTACTTCAAGCTACAAGTTTGGTACAGCGTACATGCCAGCACAACAAGAAAAAATTCTCTCATCACACATCATAAATATTATGACCCGATTCTTTCAGAAAAGGGAGGGAGAAATGGATACCATTACCACCAACCCGCCTGAAAGACTTCAAGAGCAGCACCTGGCAATGGTTCCAGAGAAACCCACGGTTGTAGAAGAGGCCTTCCAGAATGAACAAGGAGAGGAAGAACCCTCCGGTTTTCTGGAGAGAATTCAGCATCGGGTGCCTCATCTCTACTATGTGACGGTCCAGTTGATTCTACCCTTGCTGATTCTGATTGGCATGGCATTCTTCTTTGGATGGCTATTAGCCCGTGCAGAAATGAAGGGTGAGATTGAAGCCAATGATGCTGCTCTCAGGAACACTTTTGAGACGTTCATTGAGTACATGGAACTGCGTCAGAAGATCTGGAAAGCAACACCAGAGATTTCTACGCAATGCCTGGAAGATCATAATGTGACACTTAGTGATTATGCCCTGGAACAAGTTCAAGAATGTGCAGGCTTGGAAGCCAAGGATAGATTTCGTAACCAAAGCCTTGACTTCTTCTTTACACAAAACACACCTGATGGAGCCATGTCTTTCAATTGGATGACATGTGACAAGCTCAACCTGCCAGGGCAAGATGAAGCCATTGATCAGGAGGATGTTTTGGAAGAGGCCCAAAAATCGGGTTTGAACAGGGAGTCAAGCCATGATGTTCAATTTGTTCTTTATGTTTCTGCCTTTTATTTGGATCTAGAGGTTCTATCCTACCTCGGTGCGGGGTTGAACCCTGAAGTGGATCTTTATGAAGATGCTGCTCCATTTACAGAATATGTTGAAAAATCAACGGGAGGTGATGCCTGTAGGGTGCATGTTGCTGGTGGAGCCATATTTTGGTTTACAATCATGACAACAATGTAAGTTCAAACATTGATTTGTTTGTTGTTTGATGCCTACTCGAATGCTACTAGCTAAACTGACTCATGGTCTGCCTTTCATTTTCGTTCATCCGAACCCAAAGTGGCTATGGGAACACAGCACCGGTAACACCAGAAGGTCGGGCACTGGTGATTACGCTTGGCTTTCTAACAATAATTGGATTCCTGGCACTCAACAACACTGCTGCTACAGTTATTCGTGTAATTGTGGATGACATGTTCTTGAGATGCAACCTGAACTCTTTCGTACATGGCCCTATTGCTTGTATCTTTTGGCTTGCAATGACCATCGTGTGGGTGCTTGTTCTGGCAGTGTCCATAATGGCATACAAGGACAACAGGCTTGGTGGCGCTGAAGAGGCCAACTTCCCCCTTGGTGATGCATTTTGGTTTAGTTATGTTACCACCACAACTGTTGGATTTGGAGATTTCCACTTGGAACATGAAGAGTTCCAAGTTGGTGACATGTTTTTCATTCCCTTGTTGGTACTGATTGGTTTCAACATCTTGGGCATCTTTGCGGAAAAGCTCATTGAACTGTACAATCATTACTTTCCCGAGAGAAATGGATTTGAAGCCATTCTTGAGCAAAGGCGCAGGAAAGCAAACGGAACTCAGGTAAAGACAAAAGTTTGGGTTTAGCCAATCAGTCTGGAGGTCGAGCTAGCTAGCAACGTATAGATAAGTGACGATATGTCGACACGCCGACACATTAGTAGCTAGTACCTGTAGGTTCGGCCGAAAGGGAGCTTGTAATGACCAACATTTCTACAGCTATACTGGCTCGTGATGAAGTAGGGGATCTAAATTGGTTACTTCTTCATTGTATAATGCATAGGACGACACCTGGAGGACAACCGAGCATCCCTGCAATTCCTTTGGCACGGCCTGGGTCACCAACCCCCTGCGGACGACCTTCGCCGTTGCCCTCCAAGTCGTCATCTGGGGCGTAACCAAGTTTCACCACTTCTGCTAATTTGTTCAACGTCGTGGTTTCGAGAAACAAATACTCGTCGGATAGTCTGGTGGCGTAGTTCGATTCCAGCAAACCCTTGAACTGAGATATCGTCAAACTATCCAGGAACGTCACAATCGGTGAGTCGTTGTTAATACCTGAACTTGGATCGAGTGAACCGCCCATCTTGTTCACGTCAGCCACCAACTTGGCCACGATGTCTTTACGGTCCATAGCTCGTAGCTCATCAATCTTGTCCTTTGCGAGAGCCGCTTGTTGAGGAGGAGGCGGGCTAGTTCCTCCATTGCTTTCGATCTCCATCGTACCCATTTTCGTGAACGATTTCCTATAAACGACGGTAAGCGTTCCGGCCAAAAAACCCTTGCGACACCAAGCTCGTGCAATCTTTCCGCTGCTTGTCTTTGGCACGGTTCGTGGTTGGAGAAACACAATCTGGGCAATGCTCAACGAGTGCTCAGTGTTGATTGCTGCTTTGATTGAGTTGGCCAACTGGTTGCCGACCTCCTCAATGGCGCTCTTTGAAGCTGGTACTTCTTTCAGCTCCATAATCAGCGCAACCTCTTCGCCGCCTTGATGAGTCGGGTCGATGGTGAAGGCGGCGGAACATCCAAGGCGTACAAGATTGTTGCTGGCTGCTTCGGCCGTTGCCTCTAAGTCTTGTGGGTAATAGTTTCGCCCCCCGACGATGATCAAATCTTTGAGACGACCACAAATGAAAAGTTCCTCTTTGTGTAAGAAACCCAAATCGCCCGTTCGGAGATATTCACTTCCGTCGTTGTCTGCACCTGCCAAAGTGGCATGAAAGTCCTCTTTTGTCTCCTTTGGCTTGTTGAAGTATCCAGCTGCCTTACTGTCCGAACTGACCCATATTTCGCCCACCACATCTTCGCCTCGCAATTTTCCACTATCCGTCTCCACTATTCTAACATCCACACCTTGTCGCTTGGGGTATCCGCACCCAATCATTCGCGATAACGTGTCGTTTTCTGCGGGCGTTCCAACTTTGATGACTACTTTCCCATTGACTTCCAATTCACTCTTATCGACCGTCAATCGTTGGGTTCCTCCTGAACAAACAAATACTGTGCTCTCGGCCAAGCCATAGGTTGGGAATATCACCCGTGGAAATCCAAAGGGAGCAAAGCACTTGTAGAATGTTTCCATGCTGTCTTCGTCCACAGGTTCGGCCGCATTAATGACGTGTCGTACAGAATCCAACTTCAAGGCGTCCTTTGTGTATTGCGATGCGTCAAATTTACGTGCCACCAGTTTAAAGGCAAAGTTGGGTGCCTGAAGATGGGTTGCTTTGTGATTAGATATGGCTTCCAACCAAATCATTGGTCGTTGCAAGAAGGTCAGGGGACTCAAGTAATACCCAGTACCACCACAGTACAAACAACCCAAGTACGACCCAATAAGGCCCATATCGTGGTACTGAGGTGGATAGACAAAAAGTCAGAGCCAGTAATAAATGGCGTTCAATACAAATATTCCATGCACTCCCAATATCTCACCTGGGGCAACCAACTTGCGACAATGGTATCATCTTTTGCCTTGAGATCGTTCGTGATGATTGTTAGATTGTGGGCCAAGTTGCCGTGTGTGATCATGACACCTTTTGGCTCGCTTGTACTTCCTAATGGTAGTTCGTGTGTGAGAGAGTGAATTGACGGGGAAATAAGCGATTGATTGATGCTGGGAGCAAAACTTACCCGATGTAAATTGCAAAAAGGCAAGATCAGATGGTTTTGGAGTTGGTAGCTTTTGGTTGCTGTCTTTGGGCGATGCATTATCAGTAGTGATCCAAGTTAATTGTTCTGGCCATGTGGCATTGTTGGCCTTTCTGGTGGCAGCAAATCTGGTAAAGGCGTCCTTCACACCAGCCAGTTTCTTCATATGATTGTACTCGGTGCTAGTCAGAGCAATTTGAGCACCGCAGCTTTCTGTGATTCTGGAAAACATCAACAGGGTGTCCTTCCGTGCTGGATTGGGAGGAAACACGGGTACGGCCACCACACCAGCTTTCAGACACGCCAAGAACGCCAACATGAAGTCCAACGATGGAGGGTATACCAACAAAGCCCTGGTCGAAAATACAAGATATTCCAATAAGCATATATCGATAACATAATTCCATACACCCCCATGACTTTGTAGACGCACCTGTCACCATGTTTTAGTCCTTTCTCCAAAAGAAGACTGGCCAATGCTGATGTTTCTGCCTCCACTTGGGCGTAAGTTAATTCACGCTGAATTTTTCCACCATCTTTGCCTGGAGCCAAGAATGCAACTGCTTTCTTCTTCGCATAAGTCGATGCGTTCTTGGCTAATCTATCTAAGAGTAGGTCGGGCATTGCTGGAGTACAACAACAACAAAGAGGAGTGGTTGTGATGGTTGTGGTGCTCGAAAAAGAAATCTGTCGAATGTGGCAACCGAATCGAGTCGAATCAAATCTTTCTTCAATTCGATCGAATGAGAGGAAATTGTCGTGGAAATGGGCGTGGAAGTGTCATTGACTTCGCTGGTTTAGTTCGCTGCTTGCCATACTTTCTGTTCCCTCTCCAGAGAGAGAGCAAAAAGACAATATCATTGTACACCGGAAGCCATATCAACCTAAACGAGGCAATCCACGACGTTGACGGCCCTTCTAGTGTTCGTTGCTGCATTGTCCCTACAATACCTCGTTTGTTCGAAAGAGTAGACAATCGTCATGGAAGTAACAGACACTACGGAGTCATCTAGGAAAGACACCTTGCCGGATGGCATACATGACAACAATGATGATGAAGAAGCCACCGTAAAAGCTTCCAATTTTGACCCCAATCGGTACGCTCCAAAACGGTGGGTCGCTCACGACTCGTCGAGTCTAGTTTTGCTGTTGGGGCTCTTCTTTTTCCGACAAAGAAAAACAAACGGTCACATTCTCATTTTCTCTCCTCGACCTTGATTCTAGAACGTCTAAGGATCGCAGGATAGAAGAACTTAAGACGACGATGGACAGTAAACCAACTGAACCAGGTGAGCGCTGTTTGTCATGGAAAATCGATTGCCAGACTAAGAAAGTTCTAACACTCCAGCAGCTTTTTCAGAGCTCGGTTTGTTGCGACGTGGGATCGTTGAAGGATGGATAACCAGAGAAAACATGCGCAATGCAGCAGAAGAACAGTTCTTTGACCGGGTCATTAGCGAGCTGCTGAATGCAGGGGAATGGAATCAATCGCGTCGACAATTGAGTGACGAAGCCGCTGCCGATGGACACAATGCCCGATCGACGACAACGAGTAGTCCTACGAAGGACGAACAGGCTGCTATTTCGGCTACCAATACACCGCACGATGACGAAGGTCACTGCGTAGACATGGAGGCCTCTTCTGTGACCGCTACGAAAGCGGATTCTTCTCCCGACGAGCTTGGTGACGCAGCAGGTTTGTCGTCATTGACCAACAGCCATGAAGCACCGATGCACAACTTTCAACAACTCGAACAGTTTGACTTGAAAGGTTGGACCGATATCAACGGTAAGGACAAGCCACGACCAGAGAACAATGTGACACCTAGTCAGATGGATGATTCTATGGTCGATTCAGCTTTGAGCATTGTTGGCACAACGACGCAAGCCCCAAAAAATTCCTATCGAGAAGACGATGTAACGACTGAACCGGATTCTATGATTCCTGGCTCTGACCAAGCTACAAATAACACAGCCGCGATGGACGAAACAGAAGTGTTCTCGCCAACTGAGACAGACGAAGACGCTGAACCCATGGACATTGACACCCATGGAAATGAAGGCATAGGTGAACCCGGTCGCAGTACCGTGAGCACTAACAATGAAGGCGATTTATCGGCTAGCAATGACAACCGCCCATCGTTGCCAAACAACGAAACCGCGATGGACGAAACACATGTGTTGTCGCCAACCGGGGGCGTTGAACCCTTGGACATGGGCAATGATGGAAACAAGGGCAGTGATGAACCCGTTACCAACGTTAAAATTGATGGTGAACTATCGGCTATTAATAGCAATGACAACCGCCTTCACTTCTCAGACGACGGAACAGGCGAGGCCATGAAGGGAAATCAGACCTTGCCAGCCAACGGATGTTGCGCCATCCTTTGAGGCTTTCTTGGTCAGTTTAAAGGGGCACTATCACCAACCTGCGGTGCTTTGTCAGTTGCAGAGAGTTCCATGTCATCGAAGCATTTGCAGTGCAAACCCAAAAATGAAAAGGAAACATTCAATAGAAAGAAGAGAAGAATTGAATCATAAAACTGGCATTGGGAGTTCAGTTGCTTTCTGTTTATATACACGAATGTCTTGTCTCTCAGCTTTGGTTGAGTAAGCTTTACTCTACTAAACCCTCAAAAGGATTCAACACGAGCACTCTACATGCCTAGTCTAGCTACCGATAGTGGTTCGTTGGAGTTTTATGGTTGTAACGACAGGAGGGACTGTGTGGATCACTCCACGCTCCGAGCACGCCACATCTTGACGTCGAATCTTTCGTGGATCTTTCTTCTCAATTCGACCGTTGGCTTTCGTCTCATCTTCCTGCTGGCACCGTACTAGTACCGTACGGTACCAGATACCGGTACATCATATTCCGAGTCAGAGTCGCTGTCCTTTTGCTTGCTTCCAAAACCCATAAGAAGGCACGGTAGCTACTACCTCAACCAATAGCTAGCTGTCTCATAGTCTTGCATGCCCAACGAGTGTGAAGATTGCTGCGTCAAAATGCCCAAGTGGTGGCAAACAGCTGTGGGTAAGGTTGGCGACGCGATTGAGGATGTGGGAGATGCCATTGAAGATGCCGCAGAAGATGTCTGGGATGCCGGCGAAGATTTGGTGAAGAACGGCACATGCTACAAGACCGTCTCCAAATTGCATCAGAATGGCAGCGAGTGTTATCAATTGGCAGTGGAGACTTCAGAGCTCTGCGAAACCACGCAACAGAGGGGAAATGACATGATCGAATTTGGATCGGAAATCACCGAGACTCTGCATGGCTTTTCCACCAAGATGGACGTGGAGACTTTGGAAACCATCAAGGACCTCATGGATGGAGATCGGCTGCGAGAGTCCATGCAACTGGCGAAGGATATGGATGACATTGCTCTGTCTTGTGTGGACAAATCTGTGCGAATGATGGAGATTATGGAAGAAACCATGGACACGGTCCCTCCACCGATTCAAAAGATGATTAATAAAATGGCAGGAAACGATGATGCTGAAGCCATACAGGAAAAGGAACGATCCATGGAAATCCTCTCCACTTTGGATCAGGATTTGGATGATGTCAAATTCTGCATCGATGCACTGATGCACCTGAATATTGCCACTGCCCTCAAAGTTGGGACTCAGGCTTGTGAAAACTTGTACGCCAAAGCAACTCTTTCACGACAAATGTTCAACACCATTAGGGGTTTTTCCGACGAAGTCTCTAGTTACACTGGTAGGTTACTGATACAGCTTACTATACCGGGATGTTCAACGAACAATGGTTTTCTCATAACTCACACGCTACTTAATGATTGATTTCAGAGGCCATTGATGAAGGTGACGTGGGAGACATGATCAAACTGGCTGCCAAGATGAAGGACATGTGGCACTGTTTGAAACTGGCAGGATTTATGCGACAACTCGCAGAAGGTGCTGCCAAGGTGATCAACGTCATGATTGATCTCTTCAAGGCCATGTCCGATCGCCTCAGTACGTTGTGGGCAGCGCTGGCATTTGCCAAGGATTGCATGACGGACTGCATTGAATATGTGGGTCAAGCGAGAACTTTGGTGTTGGACGCCCGTGACAAGAGCAACCTACTGGTGGAACGAAGCAGGTTCATTGCCGAAAAAATGAAGGATATCGGTTCTTTCAATAAGGAATCGATAGCTGCCGCAAAAGAGCTGTCCGACGGTGATGAGATCAAAGAGGTGATTTCATTGGCCACCAACATGGACGATTTGGTACTAGAGTGCGCAGGGAAAGTGATAATTATGGTGAAGCGGGTCAATGAGGGCTTTCATAATCTGCCTGATATTATCACGGCCGATATCGATGTTGAGGAGGAAGGAAAGAAGGATGAAGATCCCGAGCCTGATGACATTGAAGAGAATGTGGCTCAGATGGACAAAAGTCGAGAAATTATCGAAAACGAAGACATTATCACTGCTGCTCGAGCGACCGTGCCTGGGTTCCGTGATATCTTAGACAATGAAGACACGTGTCAGAACATGCTAAAGGTTGTAGAAGGATTCACGGGCGATGCCAACAACACCATTGAATCCTTCTTGGGAGTTTGGGATCTAGAGTCCGCCATGGTAAAAATATCCGAGATGTGTCGAATGGTTCGCCTCGGTGAACTAATCAAGCAATTCGCAGAACGGGTAAAGAGACTCCTCAATTCCATTATTGCCTGGCTCAAGTCCATGGTTGACAAGATATCTATCGACAATCTCACAAAGATCGATCTCGGTGACACGATTGAGGGTGCCGTGGACGCCATCAAAGATTCGGCTGAAGATTTTGCTGAAACGGCTGGAGATATTGCTCAAAAGCTGCAGTTTTGGAAAGACTAGTGAGTTTGCTAGAGGCATGAGCGCCAAAGATACACGACAACTAACTAAGCGACTGCAGGCAATTTGGTTTCCTGGTGACGGATGTCAGGATGTGACACTTTGTCTAAAACGAATTACATAGTAGACCAACCTTCCAACTGCAAGAGTTGACTATTTGCAATTGTCGTTTTGTTTCGCTTTTCGTTCAAGTGCTTCCAGCACTTGTGCATGCAACCATTTGCTCATGGACACGCGGCCAGTAAGGTTGTTTCACACTGTCTTTGGATGTGCCCTCGATATAGGTCTTTTCGCTGTACGGTATCATTGCCAGAGACTTCGTTATTGTTGTGTGGCTTCTTGCATTCCGCATTTACTGTACACTTTGCTAAAATCATACGACTTTCAATTAGTATTTCCCTGGATCGTTTCTGATAGTGTAAACCTTGTTGAAATTTGCAATCTTATCGTCACAGTTGTGTTTCTTGTAGTAGGTTGCTGCTTCATTCACGGCGTGGATCAGTCCACAAAGCATAAAGCCTTCTCGTTTGGCTTGCTTTTGTGTAAAGGATTTCTTTTCTAGCTCCTTCGGAGGTTTGCCATGGGGGGGTGGCGGTGAAATGAAATAATCATACTTGGTGTGAATGTCTTTGGGCGGTGGCTGGAGCAGATTCTTTTCGCAGTTGAGATAGTTTTTCTTGAGCCGGTACTTGGAAAAAAAGAAGTCTGGTCCCAGGCCGTAACGTTTACAGTAATGCAAACCAATGGGCAGCTTCATGGCCGGTGATGGGACACACACTTCGCTGTCGGGTAGATTGTCAATGTAAGCCCAACCTTCGCGATGATGTGCTTTTGTTGTCGAAACGACAATGGATTTGATCAATGTGTGTGGCAAATTCAGTTTGTACGTGGCCCAGATGAAGCCTTGCATTTCGGCAAACAATCCTGGATTGATATGATCCACTCGAGGTGCGTAGTCCGTCCACAAGACACTAATGTCATACATGTCTTTGACGGTCGCCAGGTACGGAGGACCCGTGTTCCAATACAAAGGACCAAACTTATCCTTGGGTTTGGTGATTGTTGGGTCTCCCGTGATGAATGTGCCGTTGATGTACATCCACTGATTGCCCAGGTATCCATCCTGTTGCGCCATGGGGAACCCGTGTTTGACCATGGTTGTGGCCGGATTGTCTTCGACCCAAATGACATCTTCCTTGGAAAAGTCATGTACCAAGGGTCTCAGCAAGACCATGTCAGGGTCCATGAGTATGACCACTCCATCTTCGACTCCCCGAGGCCGCCGACTGTCAGTGGAATTCATTTGCAGCACATTTTCCAGCCACGATCTCAATCCAAATGGCTGACACACTGGTGGTGAGTGTGTGCTGTCGACAACACACTGCAAAACAAATCAACACAGGTTACACTACGGTACTATCTCACCTTGTTCATGTACTTGTAATTGCTCTTGTCCGTGAGCCGTTGCTTGCTAAAGTCTGGCGTCAAATGGAGTCGGAATCGATCGGACATGGTTTGGATGCTCTCTCTGTGGAATTGGAGGGCAAATTCCGCCTCTTTATCCGTGCATCCCGAGGCTATTCTCGTCACAGTGCCTGGTTGCCTGACCTTGAAGGCATGGTAAAAGAAGGTGTAGGATTCCCAGTGCATTTGCCTAAAAAATACCAACCAGAAGCTATTGTAAGGTACAGACCAGTCCGGATATGGAATATGGACGTCAAAAAATGAAAGAATGAACTCACTCGCTGCAACTTGTGGAAAAGACCACATGCAGTGGAGTTCCATTATAATCGAGCCCTGGTTCTTCTGGAGAATTTTGTGGTTGTCCTTCATCTGATCCCTCCTTGCGATATTCCACCACAGAATCGGAAATATAGTCATCCTTGGTCACAAATGCTGCACTGTGGGGATTCTGGGTCAGAAGATCGGTTCGACCCATGGCAGCATAACATTGAGTCCCAACGACGATCAGCAGTGCAAAGCAGAAAGTTGCTATCAAGAGTATTTGTTTCGTTCCATTGCGACTACTACTAGGATGATGTGAGTGATGTGAATGATGATGCAGTAAAGGATGTCGGCTTGATGTCATCTTGTTAGTCGGCTTTTTATTGCAAGAGAAGTTGCAGTCCTGGCTAGCTAGCTAGTTGTGGTTGCGTGGTGGCGAACAAGGAAACCAAGCAAAATTTTGAAGAATGGGAACCCAAAAACGCGAACGCAAGAAACGCGAGCCCAAGATACAACTTTTCGTATTCCTGACAGCTACTAGCTAGCTAGTACGAGAATGCCTGATCGGACAAGTGCCTTTCCCCGTGGGAGTGGAGACTGTCTCCTGTCTGCATCGGTACCGGTACCGGTACCGTATGCCATTGAGTATTCAACAGCCAGTTCAGTCAACCATTACTCTGACGAACCTCAAGGAGATACCAGTAGTGGCTGCCAGTATTCCTCAGGTCCCCTTGGACGAAGACTCGTGTGAATTCCGAAATCCTACTTTATCGTGAGTGTTCCAGGGCAGACTACATTGGACTACCCTTTTCCAGACTAGATTGGCAGCGGTGGCTTTTATCTCTGGATTTGGATCAAACGAAAAGGTCAAAGTACATGTACCGGTTGTACCGTGCAATAGTGCAGTCATCTCAGCCTAGCTTCCTTGCGATGATTGAATGCACTGGGTTCTCTCATGATGGGGCCAAGCCTATTGCCCACTTTGCCGGTAGATACTGGCCGGTACCGCAATGCCGCAATGGAAAGAATGGAAAGCACAAAACTAAAGATTTTGAGATAAAATACCCAAATATTTTTGCCAGAGTTACCGTGCTCGCAATGGAATCGTTAATTCCGCTGTAGTGAAGTGGTTATCACTCTTGACTTTGAATCAAGCATCCCAAGTTCGAATCTTGGCAGCGGAAACTTTTACTCCGGCTTCGAACTGCAGTGCAACATGTATGCCACCCGCTGCTCCCTTCCAAAGAATAAAGGTGGCTGCCGCAACTCAATATGCTGGTACCGACCGACAAAATCCTTGCAATAGATTAGCTTGCAGCTATAGACAGCCAGTTTGTGGCGTTGGGATGCGCAAAAAATTGTCCTACCCAATGCTAGCGCTAGTTTCGCAACTCAAGCAATGCACCCGAATGCGTTTGCGTTTGCGTTTGTTCTGACACAATCGCTGTTCCTATGGCAAGAGTTTCTTCAACACTAAGAAAGGATACACTGGAAACTAGTTACTTCCAACTCTACATACGGTAGGCAAGTAGACAGAGGAGTAACACTGGCCTTTTGTCCTGATACTGCAAGTAATAAGAAACGTTGGTTTAGGCAGCATCAACTGCTTCAGTCATTTGTACGGCACGCAATTCGTGATTGTTTGCTCACATACGACACTGAGCAACGGAACAAACAGACAAACAGTTGTTCCGACTTTTTATTGGGAGCACTATCCGTTCACTCTCTCCTTTAGCAAATCCCCCCTGTGTGCATTGGTTCAACTTGTCGTCATGAATCGAATCAAATAAATAATCCTCACTAGACTACAAGCAATCAAGCACCCAATGGTGGACTGTAGGATAGTTTTTCATTGGACCGAGGGTTCACTTCGGGTAATGACCACTCGATAAACTCCTCCTCATGGTCGCTATTGTGGCTGTGTATCAAACTAGGGTTATTGACAACACAATTCTCGCAGTAGTGTTCTGCACCTGTCGTCTTGGCCGTGTAGCACTTTCCGGGATGAGGAGAGTGCTGACACTCGTGGCAGACAATCCCAAAATGTAGGACGGGATCTGCCGCCTCGACGAGTGGCATGGTGTAGGCGTGGCTCTGGTTCTCGGTAAAGGAGAGCCACTCTCCTTCAAACTGTGGCTGTGGATCATGAACAAACTTTCCATAGTACAAAGTGTTTTCCTTTCCATCCAGGGTTCCTTCCGTCCAATAGGCTTCATTGGTGATGAGTGATACGAATCCCTCGAGGACGATGGTTTGAATGCTGCCATTGGCATGTTTGCGCGCCCCTCGGATCCACCAGCCGGTGGCAGTATCCGATCTTGGAAAGAGGAGAAAGAGCTGTCCATCATCATGTTTGGTAGTGGTGGTTTCTTTGTTGGTAGCAGCAGTAGTAGTGTTGCTTTCTGTGGTGGCGGTTGCCGTAGAAGTGGAAGGATCTGCCGTGGGGTTGTTGTCTTGTTCTGTGGTGGCTGTTGTGTCATCGCTATCATTATTTTGATTCTGATTGCGTGATGATGATTGTTTCTTCTTTGTCTTTTTAATGGGCATGACGGTGGATCCCCTGTAGAATCCCTGTGTGGGTGGCCGAAAGACTGTCAGTTCCGTGGTGGCCTCTTCCGGCGGAAAGGAACTTGTCTTGGTACCATTGTTGCGTACAGAATTGGCCACAGATTGTACCGTTTCCAGGTAGGCAAAGAAGAGCTGCTTCTTTCGAACTGGATCTTCATTGGTGGTGATATCTTGTAGTTCCTGATGTTGACGATGCCAATAGTAGAATCCCACTGCCCCTAGCAGTGCCAGTATCAAGGAGAAGACCAGGAGATAATCGAATCCAAACATGAAGTTATAGACGTACATGGCGGCCAAGTTGATGAGCAAAAAGGGGACAAAGGCCACCAATGGAACAATGGTGGATGACACGCGTCTCTGTGAGACTCGAACAAAGACAAAGATTCCAATGGCCAAGAACAGTGGGGAGACAGTGGTGATGACGACGAGTGTGGGAAGAAAACTGCAAAAGATGAGTGTTGCCACGAGACAGGACTTTTGTCGGATGCGACGAATTTCTCGGGCTTGTTGCCAGTGGTCTGCTTCTTGTTGATTGTGTGGGTGATGATGATGATGGACTTCGTTGGGCCGTTCTGGACTGTTGAGCAACAGGGGAGCTGTACAGGCTTCTTCGACATCTCCGCCATTGTGGACCAGACGAACGGGACTGCTGGGCAGAGGAGACGCCATCTTGATAGTTGTCTTTCTTCTTGAGTGATGTGCTAGCTAGCTAAGGAAAATGAGAGATCTTTGGATTTGTCAACGAGGACACACATCAGTCGTCTATGGTACTGTACCACCTGGTACTCACGATGCCTTGTCATGGAACGGTCCTGTTTTGCGAGGAGCGTTGAGCTTGGTGACAGTTTCTTGAGAAACGCGATCCTCATTTATCCCTAACTCTGATGAAACGTGACTCGTGGGAACGCGAACGCTGGAGCCGAATGGAACGAAACTGGCGGGGCGCATCACACAAAAGTCTCTCAATAAATCAAGAGACACCAAGTAAGTCTTCAGTTGGAGGAAGCAGCAACCGGAATGCTGTACAACCCAGGCCACAAGAGATGCACTCACAGCCTAGTGTAGTGGTTCGTCATTGTTACCCATTGAAACCGCTTTGGAGTTGACAGGACGTTTGCTGTTGGTTTGAGCTTGAATGAGGTATTAAGTTAATAGCAGGAAGCACTGGGTCTCTTTCTTCGGTAGCACGATGAAACATTCCAAGAAGAAGCGAGAGACTGGCTTTGGCAGAGGACTATTATCCGTGATGCTGCTAATTGCACTTTTGGTGGTGTCAACCCCACGGTTGCCCTTCTTATCGTCCAAACCATTAGAAGGACACCGACTGCAACAACAAGGACGACGAAGGACTGCCGCAAATAATAATGGTACTGAGGATGAATGGCAAGCTGAAAAGTGGCATCCAGAAAAGAGTGACGTGGACTGCGAGAGCTATTGGGAAGAGCACGGCAGCGACTCGAGTCTGCTCCTCCTCCAAGACGTTGATTTGCCCTGTCGGGGACAAATACCTGTACAAGGTGACAACAACAATAATGCCGAAATGTTGAACATTCCTCCCAACGTGGTGACAATCAACATTAGCCTCGCTCTGGACCATTTACACTTTTCCAATGGCATTCCTCGGCGGCTGACATCGGCTGTTCAAGAGTATCTCAATGCCACCAATGTCACACTGACGTTTCTGCAAGAAGAGTACCATGATGGACGACATTTTGTCATTCAACTGTATCAACCGCCGTCGCAGTGGATCAACCGAAACTTGATGGAACAACAACAAGACAACCGCGATGCAACCTCCGTTTTTCAAGGAGAAGATGATGATTCTATTGAAGAACTCACCCTCACAGCAATATCCTCTCTCAAAGGGTATCTGGTGGATTATGCTCCCAACACAAAGTTTGCTTGGTATTATCACATTGTCTATCTCACGGTACAGGAGCAGCTCAATGCTACCAATCAACAATCCACAAACACTCTACTAACACCCGTCGAGGATGAGCGACTCATGGAGTGGTTGCAAGCGGAATTGGAAGGAATCGTTCATGATGATATTTGGTTGCAAGGACCGCTAGTAGGACCGTACTATGATACCAATAATTTTGATCCGCAAGACAATAATGAATGGAGACAAATCTCCTTTCTGGAATGGACACTTCAAGAGGACGGAATTCCAATTGGGGGTGTGGCCATTCCTGGAGAGGAAGATTTTGATTTGCAATACACGTACTACAGCGACAATGCACTATTTGATGCAATGGATGTTTATCAGGATGCAGAGGATGGAACTGCTTATGTGTTTGACATGCCCGTGGGTGGAGGACTGCCAGAATCGGGGTCTCCGCCGCCACCGGAACCGGGTGAAATGGCGGAATCGAGTGTGTATATTGATGGAGAGAGTGAAGAGACTGAACCAGCAACAGCCATGCCCATTGAAATTCACGACAGAGAAAAGGATACGACAAAGGATGATCGAATCTACGTCCAGCCACTCTCCACATCCTTTACCCCACGACAATGGTGGGGTTTGGCAGGACTCTTGTCGACCCTTGTTTTGACCGCGACGTTGGCATTGGTGGCCGGTGTTTTGGCCAAACAACGAGATCAAGACGAGTTATGGGGAAACCCACAAGAGGACATTGACTACCTCAATGTGGGATGGAGATTTGGCAGGGCAGATCCTGCGATCGTCAACAACAATCAAGGGGATGATGGTGATGACAAGGACTCCAACGGCAAACACCAGGGTATTCCGGAAAATTACATGATGATGGAAGTATTCGACAAGAGAGGTCTGGGCTATCGAGAGGGGAGCTCGCTCTTAATGGGAGGCTACGAATACAAATCCAAAACCATCTTACATAATGGACCAGCAGACGTTTCTGCTGTTCCTCAACCACCAAGACACAATCGGTCGTATAAGACGGATCCTTCAGTCACTCCCTTTGGATGAGCTTAGACAAGTCAAGAAGAGCATAGATCCAGCTAGACACAGGAGGAATTTCGGGACTGAGGCCTCCACTTTCAGGCTCTGTTCAGCTTCGCCAACAATACCGTATGCCCACCACATATATGTGTACATGCGCTATCTGCAGACTTGAAGCTGTGTGGCTCTGAGGCAGCAACGAGGCACCCAGAGATATCAGTGATACCAGTAGGCAGAGACCAAAGGGCTCCCTGAGAGAAGGAAACGTACTGGCTAAACCCTGCTTCCAACACTGCAAGAACATCAGCAAAAATCAAGCAGAGACTAACAGTACCACCTCTAGTTATTTTCTTTCCAACCTATCCCGACTACCTAACCTGTCCTGACCATAGGCCACCATCTACTCTAGACTACAAGCTAAAGATACATAGCTACCGGTAGCTAGCTAGTAGCTTGCGTCGCTTTGTCCGTGAGGTTTCCTCGCGACTTAATGATGGGGGTTTCAAAGGGGGTTAGTTAAAACATTTTTTGGCAGGGCTCCACTATGAAAACATCAGTGGCAGGACCAATTTTTCAATCAGGTATACGGAGGCTTTTCAGCAGGTTGGCAAGGCCATGTTAACAGAGGCTCCTATTACATTTTACAAACAACAACGTAGATGAGACAAATACGAAAACACCAGCTGTGAAAAAGCTACGAGGAGAAAATGAGATGGGGTGATCTACACCCGGTATCTACACGATTGTTGAGTAGGGGTACCAGGTACTCAGATTAGTAATACAGAATAGGGGGTACCAACCACGGCTCTGAACCTCCCCCACCAACATGGACCACCACTGAGGAGACAGATGGTTTCTTGAATGAGCAACCACAAGACAGAAAGCTAAACTAGTTGACGCATACCGAGTACTACAATTGTGTCCACCGTCTCTCTGTCTCAAGAGGCTAGGATGGTTGAGTAGCTGTTGTGTACCGTAGGGCTAGCCTCTTTGTTGCCTTGTTATTGTTGTTGCTCTTGCTGCCACTGCTGTCAATCATCGTATTTGTTCCGCACAGTGGTTGCACGAGAGTTGCATAAATCAGTGATGGTAACAGATGATGTTAGAGAATGTGTTCTTCTTTCTCCAGTTGCTTGCAGTTGCCGTTGGTTCGGTTGCATCATTGTCCATATCCATATCCATGCAACGCCATTGTCGATGCCGTGGCTGATGAGAGTATTGTACGTGAAGAGGAGATAATGCGAGTGGATAGGAGCGAAACCTTGAATGGAATGAATCCTTGGATCCAATCCTGGTGAACGAACCGTTGGATCCATCTCTGCTCTATTTTAAAATGGCTAGACAGGCAGCAGTCGACTGGCTGGCTGAACGAGTGATCAACGATCAGTCGCACCTCTACTACGCATACCATACCAGTACTGGTACCGGTACCCAGCCTGAGTCAATCGGAGGGTCTCCGATGCAGAAGCGAAAGCCATTCTCATTGAAATTTTTCAAGCTTGGGAAGGTTTTCTTTTCTCGACCCTGGACAGTCAAGTTGGACAATTTTGATGTATATTTCAGACTTTCTATTCTCTTACTCCTGACGGCGAAGGAAGTACCAATGTTGTTGAGTATATCAATCGCCCTGGAGGCTGCCGTCGATCGATCCCAGCGGAGGAGACTGATATCACCAGCCCTATCTTCAGGCTGAGCAAAAGTGTCGCCAAGTTCTTGGCTGTGAGCAAGCTATTGCGTGAATAGTCAAGTCATTGAAAGGCAACAATCAACCGGAGGAGGCTCCACGACAAACACATCGGAGAGGCTGCTGCATAGTGACAATCTGGAACTCCGGCCGCCCTATCTCCACCCGAACCGAGGAGAGTCTATGGTTGTCGAGTCATTGAATGGAAACGGTGGATCCCGGTATGGTAGTGGTAGCAGTTCGTTGGTAGATAGTTAGCACTTGATTGCTGTTAGTTGCGGTAGCGTCGTTCGTTAATAGTTCGTTGCCTGGCTGCTTGTCGCAAATCCGTTGTTGCTGATAAATCGCTGTTGGCAATGGTACTGGTTGCTGCCGACTGGCTGTAGCTGGGTTGAAGGGCTTGCTCATGGATGCATGGATTCCAACAACTGTGCCATCAAAGTCTCTTTTCCAACCACTTTTATTGCACAGTTAGTTTGAACCATTCCTCTCCCGTTTGCCACAGTGGCTGACAATGACATGCACCCAGCCACAGTATTTTGGTTCATTTGTGCTTTTCGGTTCTTCTTGTTGCCTGCTCAGTTGGTACCTGGGACGACTCACTGTACCACCCTGCCACCAGTGCTGTGTGCTTTATGGAGCTGTGCTTTACTGTATTTTGCTGCTGCTGTGACGCTGTGACCAGTTGAAACTGTCTATTTGGCATCAAACCAGTTTCCTTTCCTGCCACAGGGCACCTTGCCAATTATGCTTTCTTTTACTACTGTATTTAGTAAATCAGCTGGCTGAGATCTCCTTGGAGCCTCACGCACTTTCCGCACCATCACAGAAACTGCAGTTGCAAGTCACGCTTCCGTCGGAGTCACGAGAAAATGTCACGACTGCTGCCAACCCCAGTCCTCGCCGTCACTGACGGGAGTGTCAAAGAGTGAGAAAGATCTGTCGGAACACGCGAAAGCTCTTTTCAGCAACATCATTGACATCATCCTCT